>JALXJV020000022.1:6590785-6718425 GCA_024633595.2 Lepomis macrochirus | reverse complement strand
ACACACACACACACACACACACACACACACACACACACACACACACACACACACACACACACACACACACACACACACACACACACACACACACACGTATTTACATATTTGAGCCATATCCAGATAATGTAATGAGGGAGTCAAGTGTTGCTGATTTGTTATAAGGTTGCCAGCGCTGCCCAGCTATGTCAAACTGTTCCCTGTAACTAACTGCTCTGACCTGACTTCAAATCCAAACACTGCATTTGATCTGAACTTGAAGAATTAGAGATGGACAAATCTTTCCTGTTGAACGGTGTTCCTCATTCATCCTTAGCTAAATATTGACCGAACACTAAAACGATTTCATTGTTGCAGAGCTCAAAGAGACGCTGCTTCTGTAAAAGTAGAGGAGATTAAATTTGCTGGAATGTGTGCATCTCTATGAATTCAAAAAGAGGCCCTGGGGAATGTACACCTTTTTAAGATGCTCTGTGGGGTTCTATAGAAAAATACAAAGTAAAGCCCACCTGAATGCCGTCCAGGTGTAGCATAACAAGAACTGGAATAGAGTGGACTGAATATAATCATAATATATATCTATCAGTCTTTTCTCCGAGTCGTAGGTAAACAATTATTCATATAAGAAAATATTCCCAGTTATCCACTCTGTCCAGCAGCACTGTTTGTGCCACTGTCCTACAAACAGGAAAAACAAAGCCGACCTTTTCTGTCTTGTGTTCTCTGTAAATGACCGTTTTTATGAGACTGTATTAACAAAAGAATAATAATATAATCTAGGCCACGTTTTAAAAGTATTGATGAAGATATGGATTTCAGTTATAATCTACATTAATAGTCTACAAATGTGGTATTTTATAGTGCTTTCAGAATGTTCCCTATAGTTCAGATGCAAACCAACACGGTACAGTAACCCAAGTGCCTTTAAAGAGCATTTGTCAGGCACAAGTAAACTGCAAACCAAGAAGCCTCTCGAACATTTTACACTGTCCAATTTACATATTTAGTGCTCAAAAATGTAGCGTAAAATATCAATATGAACGTGTGATGTGAGATGAAGTACTATGCTAGAATGCATTTATAAATACCTTATTCCAAATCTAGTATCAGAAAAATGTAGGCTTGTAAGGACAATGTTGTAAGCTACATTATATCAATGTATGAATTTCTTTTGAGTGATGCTGCCAATTTTAAGATGTAATTTAGTCCATGTAAGCAGCTACTGGTGAAGCATTTCTCTTAACTTTTTATTCCTTTTTATGCGAGTTCAGCAGACTAACAATCTGGTAAACAAGTTGGGGAACTTTTCTTACAGAAGCCTGAAATGAAACATTTTCAAACTCCACTCACTGAGAAAATCAGAACTATTTCTACATACAGCTGCTTGAAAAATATAGATTAAATATCATCTGGATACTGTATACATATACACACACACACACACACACACACACACACACACACACACACACACACACACACGTACAGTGCAACATTATGTTCCATTAAAACAGGTATTTTTCATTTATCTGCCTACCAAACATATGTCTGTTAGAGGAAACACGGATTTTATCCATATTTCCTCAGTAATGCACACTTGAAATGTCTAAGCAAGGGCTGCTGTGCTTCTGCATCTCGCTCAGAGGAAATTGAATCAGTTATATTAATCCAATTTCAGGAGCTTTCGACGTTGACAGAGAAGGATATTATTTCAGTTTCGAGCAGTCTGCGCAATTCATTGCACAACACGGTGTAATGAAGTTAAAAATCACAGAATGTAGCTGTGCAATTTCCAGTTTGACATGTTTGAGCTGCTTTGGGAACTCTGCAGCCATGTGAGACACATTTAGTCCACATTCATATTACAGAAACTGTGATAGGAAACACAAAGAAAACAGTAGTGAAAACAAAAGAAGGATCCCAAGAGTTATCATCTAATACATTGGTTGAGACACTTGACATTGTTTTACCAATTAACAGATTGATCACTTGTCTTTGAAATGGTAGAAAACATGTCTGTTACAACTAGCGAGAGGCCAAACTCACGTCCAATAATTGTTCAGTTTATAATGATATGAAACAGGGATAAAAAAAAAAAAATCAGGCAAGGGTTTGATTTTTAAAGCTGTAACTAGTGAACGTTGATGGACTCATCAATTTATCTTAAGCTACTTTTTAACAGGTAATTTTCCACCAAGTCCAACAAAATGATACATTTATCAAAATCAAGTAAAAGTACATAATAAAATACATAATACATAATAAATACATAATAAAAGTAGCACTGCCATTACTTTATAGTTCTTTCTAAAAAGAAATGGATGTACCAACTTACCCATGGTGCAGTTGGTGGTAAAGTGGGGCTCGATGGTAGCCGTGTCATCCTGTGGAATCCGCTGATCGTAACTGGCTGACACCCGAAAAGGTGATCCTCCGTGGGTCCCCAGTGTAAGGTGGACCACTGCCCAGCTGCCAAGGAGAGAAAGCAGGAGTAGGGTCAGTGCAAGGAGCAGACACCATGGCTGACAGAAAAACCCACATCCGCTGCGGGGGTCAGGGGTTAGGGTAGCTCGGGCCTGTTCTGCCTGAGCTCTCAAAGTCTCAGAGGAGGGACTGTCCAGGGCTTCAGCAGAAGCCGACATGGGGATCTCCTCATTCCTTTCCATTTTGGGAGGTTCCCTTTCTTCCTTTGTCTGTTGATTCATGGCCCCCCTTTGAGCTCACCCCAAGACTCCCTGCGTCTACTGGTGGTTTAGCGATGAACAGGTGCGAGGTGGTGCGTCACTTGAGAGCTTATGTCTGATGTAGAGTCAGACTAGAATTTAAAGCCACTATTACAGCAGGTGTGTGGCCGAGAGACAACAACACACTCGGGTCAGGTTCTTGTGTGTTAGCGAGCTGCAGTCCTGCAGTGAATGCTGTTCTCCCTCAGCCAGCGTCTGGCTTTGTGTAGTTCAACCGTCCCTAATTTTATTACGCAAATTGTGGTGATTTCTCTTTGGCTCAGAGCTCATCAACAATCTCTCTCTCTCTCACTCTTCCCTCCCCTGCCTCTTGCCCATCCCTTCATTTTTACATGTCATGACACCACATATGGTGAGTGCACTGTAAACACCTTCTTCACTAATGAGTAATGTAAATGTATGAATGCCATGCCTTGCACACACCACCAGCACATGGCAACAACAGCTACTGATTACAGTATACGCACAAACATGCTTAACATACCTTGTGCTTAAATGCGAGCATAATCACATGCATCCCTGCACACTGCAACTTAACTTTGTTTTGTCATTTCAGATCTGCCACTGTTTTGCCGCTATACACACTATCATTCTGTTGCATCACATTTTTTATCTTAACAGACATTCACATCAGCAGCTCAGATGTATAACAGAACAACAGTCTGATGTTTCATCATGATGCTCCCACTCTGGCTCAACAGATGCTGTTTTCTTACTTACCATGCCATGTTATTTGGCATTAAACTCATCTGACATGCAATCAGGAAAATGACTAAAACATTTTGAATCAAATTGCAATATGTATGTAAAATGATGTGCTCACACAGAAACATCAGTACATAACATTTTAACCACTTTTAGCTCCTTGTTTTGGTTTTATATTTACTGCATGGTTCCGTCTCACTGCTCTTATCAAACCTGATTCCCGCAGCGTTTTTTATAGCAAGAAAAAGCTCAGATAAACCCACTATACTTTACCTGCCCAGCACAAAACACAAGCTAAAGAAAGACAAAGTGAGCATCTAGACTAGATGTGGTAGGAAGTTGAACATCGAGCAGCTAGATCCCAATTGGTTTCTTAGGAGTTGGAGTTAAAAGGAGAGTGAATATATTGGACCTAAATTCAAAAGCATACTATTCTGTCTGCTGGTGTCTAAGAAGAAATGTTAGCAACAACATAATAATGCAATAACTTGTCAGGGCCGTGTGTCTGTGAGCTTGCATTATAGTTTCTGCCCACTAGTGGATAAACATTTAATAAAACCACTTTAAGCTTCTTTACAGGGCAAAAACTATTTTCTTTTACTGTGCTTTTACTGCCAATGTCAATGTCAATCTTGTTACATCGACTCATTGAGACAAGTTTTTCCAATTACGAGTATGCCCACCAAACTAGAACAACTTGACAAATGTTTAAAGGTTTCACCAGCCACAGACGGTTAGTGATGACTTTATTCTCACAGATCTTAGTAGGTCTCTACCTTTCCATTATGACAAGTGTGCTGGGAATTAGGAAACTGTCTGCAGCCGTGTTTATTTTGGGGTTTATTGTGTGCTTTGTTTGGGTAGAACTGTGCTAGTAAGAGTACAGCAAACATAAATGCATGCATGCACACACACCCAAGCACCCCCACTACACAAACAGGCTGTGAGCTTTTCTGATTTCCCCAATGTCTGTGCTCTGACTCTACAGGCTTTGCATTACTACCTTTGCCAGCTTCCCATCTTATATTTTTTCTTTTTTCCCTCCCTCCGTTCACTGCTCTCACCTCTTTTCAATCCCCTTTCACTCCATCTTTCTCCCTTTCTCTCCACCAGACACTGCTCAGAGTGCAGAGAAGGTGTTGACCAGATGGGAAGTGATGTTATAGCACCACAGTACACCGTTAGAGAACAGCTTTGTGGTGTGGGACCTGCTCCCTGCCATATCCCATAATAGAAAGGAAATGAAGCCCTAGATAAGGGCTGCCACTGTCTCCTTGATAACCTTGAAATTTGAAATGATTCGCCGACTGAGTCATACACATGTGGTGTTGCTGTATTCACCACTGCCTCAGCTGATGGACAAATTTAGAAATTGCCTTCCTGTTGAATGAGTACTTAGCATGATGACGATGGGATTGTAATTGTACAGGACTGTTTGCTCCTTGTGCATAAGATAAATACAAGCATATGTACTGCAACACTACACACTCTTCAACCTAGATAAACAGGGATGACAATGCTCTGTATTTAAATACGGAATTGGCTATAATTCTATAATTTGAAGGGAGCAAACGTGTAAACAAAGAAACCTGTGTTTGACACTAAATATGCTCAATGTACTGACAACAAAATGGACAGAGCAGTATGGCATCCAATATCAAGTGATCAGTGTAATCCTGATGTTTATCTACTCAGTGTAAAATTGTACTCAAGTCTTCTGGACTACTGAATTATTATTTTTTTCTTTATCAGGGTTTATCAGGCCATGTCTGCGCTGGCACTCCCAGGATTGATTAACTGAGCAGTAGATCACAGAGGAGCTGCCAGAGCACATCACTCAAACACTTAAACCTAATTAGTAGTATACCGTGCAAGGCACAGCGGTCCTAAATATAAATATATAAAATGAGTATGATAAAGACTGCTCATGTGGGAATTAGATATACATGACTAATCCAAATGCAGATGCTAATAATTCTCATTATGGTCCTCTTGTGTCCTAACGGCCTGCTGGTTATTTAAAATCACCTGACCTTTGTTCAGACGGCTGTTTGCTGAAAGCCTCTCCCATGATGAGAATGTTTTCTTTTCGCCACAGAAAAATAAAACAAAACAGCTCGGGCCAACTAATCTTTGCGGCCAATTGACAATTCTCATTTCATAATGCTATTCATTTATGCTCCCTTAGTGCTCTGCCCTGTCTAATGTAGCTCTTTTAATTTTCATTTGGGGGTGTGTGTGTGTGTGTGTGTGTGTTTGTTAGTGACTATGTGGGATGCTTATGTCCTAACCGCATCAAAGCTTATTTGTCTTCTGGGTTCTGGTTTGCATTAGCTGTGAGTCTCATCCATCAGGACAATACATGAAGTGTGTTGCATATTCAAGAGTGTAGAATTCGGTATTGATTGTAAGGACATGCCTCTACCAATGTCCAGCAACTACTAATGGTCCCTAGCAATAATTTTGATTTAAGAAAATGTAAATATAACCACTATTGTCTGACAGTGTCTAGTCAATGTATTTGGTTCACGAATTATTAACAGTTAGCTGCAAAATAATGAGAGAATAACAGAAACCAAAAGGCGGAACTGTAGTTAACTATGATGGCGTATTATGGCCAAAAAATAATCTGAGATTTCAAGAAATATTATGAGAAAAGGTCATAATAAAATAAGTTGTTTGGGTTATATGTGCATGTTTTAGTATTTTTTTTTAGCAGTCTACAGTTATTTAGAGTGTGAAAGTTTGGACTGCAATGTGAGCTGCACCTCATCAGAGGTGCTGAAGTTGAAAATTTGTGTGGATTTGAGGTGAGATTTATGCCTGATCAGAAGTGTTTTCAGTTGTTTCTGTGAGAGCAGCAGAACCATATCAGCAGAGCAATAACACAGGCAAATGCACAGAAAAGTAGGCATATAGGGAAGATAGATTTTTAATTTTAAATATTTTGACTTATTTCATATTAAATTGCAACATTATTCTCGTAATAATAGCCTACAACCTTTTTCTCTTTCTGATCTGCTACATGCACATTTAAAGGAGACCTATTATCCTGCATTTCCAGCTGTATATTGTAGTTCTGTGAATGATTCAAAGCTATTTTTTTATTATACTGGCCCTTCATGCAGGCCCTCATTTCAGCCTGTGTCTGAAATAAGCTGTACATGCTCCTGTAAGCCCGCCCCTAAAAGCCCACTGTCTTCTGATTGCTCAAGACCCTAAAGCGTGTTTTCCAGGCTGTTGTTGGCCCCCCAAAAAAGAAACCATATTCAATCTCGTTAGCCGCTTTTTTCTTCAGGAAAACCAAACAAGCTTAACTTTCATTTACAACCAAAAAAGCACATTCTTGGCAACATTTTGAACAACTTCAACAGACTGGCGTGTCCTCCTGTGCTATGTGGTATAGACAGACTGAGCATAACAGTTGCCAGGAGGATGGGGCTGAGGACAAATGACCATATATAGAAAAGTAAAATGCTGAAACTGGAGATATCACATACAGGTGAAACTTGAAAAATTAGAATATCGTGCAAATTAATTTCAGTAATTCAACTTAAAAGGTGAAACTAATATATTATATAGTCTCATTACATGCAAAGTGAGATATTTCAAGCCTTTATTTGATATCATTTCGATGATTATGACTTACAGCTTATGAAAACCCCAAATTCAAAATCTCATAAAATTAGAATATTGTGAAAAGGTTCAGTATTGTAGGCTCAAAGTGTCACACTCTGATCAGCTAATTAATCCAAAACACCTGCAGAGGGTTCCTGATCCTTTAATTGGTCTCTCAGTCTGGTTCAGTGGAATTCACAATCATAGGGAAGACTGCTGACCTGACAGCTGTGCAGAAAACCATCACTGACACCCTCCACAAGGAGGGAAAGCCTCAAAAGGCAATTGCAAAAGAAGTTGGATGTTCTCAAAGTGCTGTATCAAGGCACATTAATAGAAAGTTAAGTGGAAGGGAAAAGTGTGGAAGAAAAAGGTGCACAAGCAGCAGGGATGACCGTAGCCTGGAGAGGATTGTCAGGAAAAGGCCATTCAAATGTGTGGGGGAGCTTCAGAAGGACTGAGGCTGGAGTTACTGCATCAAGAGCCACCACACACAGACGGGTCCTGGACATGGGCTTCAATGTCGTATTCCTCTTGTCAAGCCGCTCATGAACAACAAACAACGTCAGAAGCGTCTTACCTGGGCTAAAGAAAAAAGAACTGGTCTGTTTCTCAGTGGTCCAAAGTCCTCTTTTCTGATGAGAGCAAATTTTGCATCTCATTTGGAAACCAAGGTCCCAGAGTCTGGAGGAACAATGGAGAGGCACACAATCCAAGATGCTTGAAGTCCAGTGTGAAGTTTCCACAGTCTGTGTTGGTTTGGGGAGCCATGTCATCTGCTGGTGTTGGTCCACTGTGCTTTATTAAGTCCAGAGTCAGTGCAGCCGTCTACCAGGACATTTAAGAGCACTTTATGCTTCCTTCAGCTTTATGGAGATGCTGACTTCATTTTCCAGCAGGACTTGGCACCTGCCCACACTGCCAAAAGTACCAAAACCTGGTTCAATGACCATGGGATTACTGTGCTTGATTGGCCAGCAAACTGGCCTGACCTGAACCCCATAGAGAATCTATGGGGCATTGCCAAGGGAAAGATGAAAGACATGAGACCGAACAATGCAGAAGAGCTGAAGGCCGCTATTGCAGCATCCTGGTCTTTCATAACACCTCAGCAGTGCCACAGGCTGATAGCATCTGTGCCACGCTGCATCGAGGCATTAATTCATGCAAAAGGGGCCCAAAGCAAGTACTGAGTACATATGCATGATTATACTTTGCAGAGGGCTGACATTTCTGTATTTATATTCTTTTTTTTATTGATTTCATGTAATATTCAAATTTTCTGAGATTTTGAATTTGGGGTTTTCATAAGCTGTATGCAACAATCATCAAAATTATATCAAAGGCTTGAATTATCTCACTTTGCATGTAATGAGTCTATATAATATATTAGTTTCACCTTTTAAGTTGAATTACTGAAATAAATGAACTTTTTCACGATATTCTAATTTTCTGAGATGCACCTGTAAGTATGAAATCTTGCCTCACAGGGATTTCTTTTCAATACGTTTATCTCATTATTTCAAGCTTTGGCAACATTTAACATGAACATCCAACTTTATAACATAATAAGTATGACAGAAAATAGGGAAAAACATAACAGATCACCGTTAAAGAAGACACTTAGGTAAGAGGTTTTATTTAGGGTTAGAAGAAGAGATGATTTGAATAATAGTCCTCATAAGTGTAAAAATAAATAGTGTGAGAGTCAAGCTGTACAGAGTAATTTTTAAAAAAATTATTGTTTTTCTTTGATTCACTTGTGCTGATGAGCACAAATTACAGTCATTCTAAAAAATAATCACTCACCTTGAACTGATCTTTTTTTTTTGAGAATACAAAATGACTTCAGATACAAACATAAAATCACCACCTTAGACCAGCAGTGTTTGTTTTACCTTGTGCATTTACTGTTGCTTTCTCAGTGCTGGGGGTGTTACCAGGGCTTAAAATGGGTGTTTGTTTTGCTTGTTTTTTTAATTTAGTTACTTAGTAGAAGATGCATTTTAGGGTTTAAAGTAAATGCCCAACATAATAACTGAGATTAATTTTAAGGCTGCTGATTTCACTTATTTTGACTGATTACCCCTTATTTCAGGTCTGTGTGGGTATGTACAGGCAGGGTGATTGCGTCTGTTATGTTAGCGTTGCATCAGTTAGGGTGGTGCAAATTATCTTTATCATTGTTATAAGTTTAAGGAATCTGGTGACTTCATGTACGGGATGTCCTTGCAAAGCTCCTCCCACTGTCAATGGCAGCAGACACTGTTCATCAGCCAAAATAACTAAAGACACTCTTGGAGGTGTGCATGGTCTTTTAATTAAAGTTACCCCCTTCCAAAATAAATTGTGTAAATGAAAAATTGACATGAAATGTTGCTGAGGAGATCACATAAGTGTCTTCATTATGTGCTCACTGGACCTGCTTTAGTGATGTTTTGAGCCCGGTGTAACAATGACAGATGGCATGTCGAATGAGAAGATGAACATGAAGACAAGGAAGTGGAAACAGAAAATTTAGGCTAAATTTTAGTGGTATCTAGTGGTGATGTTTGCAATTGCAGCCAGCGTCTTCCGGTGCATTCACATGCTCCATGGATGCTCCAATTTTCCCACTTCAGTGTGTGTTCATGTGCTGAAGTGGGAATGTGCAATCAACATTGATGCTACTACAAAGATGTGTTGGATTAGTATTATCAGAGTGTATAAACAACACACAGACATCTAGTTCACTCTACGTTGACAGAAAACTAATCGTTAATAACCATATTACACATTACATATTTGCAAAATATGTATATGCAATATGTGATTTTGCACAAATCAAAGTTCTGTATACTTCTTTATGTCCCATGTGCACTTTTTTTTTCTTTTTGCAATAAAGATTTAAGGAGGAAAAAAGATTCTGATTATTCCAACCCCACATGAATGCATCTCTCACCCTTTTCTTTTCCATGCGCGTAAGACAGCTACGGTGGCCAGCACGCTCTTTTGGCTCTTGTGCCTCTTGTGCCTCTTGTGCCTAATAATACGTGTGCTCCTCTATTTGTCCAAAGTTATCTTCTTTTCTTACTTCTAATAAACCATTTGACTGTTTGATGCATGATGCACTGAGCTCCTCTCTCCTCTTTCTCTCTTTCTCTCTGAGTGCAACCTCATCCCATTAATGCATGTTACTAACTCGATTTTTTCTCCCTCTCCCGTGGTCGTGTGCTTCCCCCTCCTGTCCTCCCCCCCTCCCCCTCACTTCCTGCGGGTGTTGCTGGCTCTGGAGCTGTGGAGTCTGGACCTGTTGTTGGGAGTCTCCTGCTGCCCCCGTGTTCCTGCTCGACGCCCTCTGCTGCAGTTGCAACTGCTATTACTAGTCCTATTGCTATTATTACTGTTATAATTAATATCACTAAACATTACTACAAATATCTGTACCATTTTTCATTCAGTCTATAGCACCATTACCTTTATTGTCTGTACCTCTATGTGTATACTGTGTAGGTTGCCTCCCTCTGCTCTCTCTCTCCTGCTCTCTCTCTCTCTCTCTCTCTCTCTCTCCCCCTCACCCCCAACCGGTCGAGGCAGATGGCCGCCCACCCTGAGCCATGGTTCTGCTCGAGGTTTCTGCCTCTTAAAAGGAAGTTTTTCCTTGCCTCTGTCGCCTAGTGCTGCTCTTGGTGGGAATTGTTGGGCTTCTGTAAATAACTTCAGAGTACGGTCTAGACCTGCTCTTTATGAAAAGCGCTGTGAGATAACTGTTGTTGTGATTTGGCGCTATATAAAAAATTGAATTGTTTGTCTTCGCACGTATTCAACATAGTGACGAAACACGCTCTGTAGAGCTGTTTGTCTGTTCGGGCTACTGTAGAAACACGGTGAAGCAACATAGCGACCTCCTTGTAAGAATACCCACAGTGTATGTAGATAGAAATGGCTAAGGTAATTAAAACCGAAACAGTTCATTATGTATGGTCTTCATAGTTTAATAGATCCTCCTAAATACTACACACCGGACCTTTAAGGCGACACTGTGGCTAAATAAACCAGTCCAGCAGTCAGCATAGCAGGCAACAACTGGCCAAAGGTTACATGTCTTTTAAATTTACCTCGCTGTAACTTCATTAAGTTTCATTAAATTTATGAAGGTCTGTTTTCTTGGGGATTCACACAGAATGACAATGACTCATAATGCTCCATAACAGGAATTATACCATATACCTCTTAAACTGAGAGAACTGCAAATGTGAGTTTCTGTCTGCAATTATTAAAAATCAAAACAAATTTGTAAAATGCCAAAGCTAATCAAAAAAAGTGGCTGCGTGAAAGTGCCAAAAATGATTAAACTGCAAATTGAGATGTTCTTGAATCAATCTGTTTTGGGTCACATATCTGAAAGAAATACAACAAAAAATGTAAAACCTGCTTTACATAGTAATGGAATTTTTTACCCCCTAAGAGACATCACCATAGGTTTCGATCGTGCTGGCTGTTTTAAATCAAAGTGGGTTTTTTCATAGGGGAAAGATGAAATTGATTGAAAATGATGCTGTGTACGACTAGGTCTGCATAGAGGCAGCAGGGGTTAAGAAGTTAGGGAGGTGGGTAGCGGCGATGACGTGACTGTTGCTGGATCAGGATCTCTACTTAAGCCACATTGATTTTTGCTGTCAAATGGCGTAGCGCACAACAGGCGTAAGCCAATACGTCAAGACAAGTGCAGATTAGATTGAACGGCCTGACATGTCCCGGCTGAATGAGTGCTATATCCCCAAACTAAACAGGACACATCTGAATGCTATCTGTTGAGAGTAAAATCTGTTACACCATATTGCAGCTGGAATGATAGGGTAGATGAGGTAAACTGGGGATGCAGGGTTGACTTGTATTGGGAACATGTTTTTTTGGGCAGAATTCAGTGTTTGTTCATCCAAAGTGGATTAAATAAGTTTTAAAGATATTTTCCTCACACTGACCCAAACTTATTTTTTCAAATATTTATTATAGGAAAAAAACACTATATACCACATTCACAGAAAACTACATGGTTTGGTGGCATCACACATATGCCTCACATACAATGAACAACAAAACAATTTCATTATGGTATTTTGTGATTACTATATACTAGGGAAGAGTGGTTTAGTTGACAGTGAGGCCTTTACATGATTGTGCAGACTAGAATTTGGGATTACACTCAAGGCGAGTATTAGCCATTGTGTATTCATATATGAGTCACACCTGAATACAGTTATCTTGCATTTCTGTGCTAAGCAAATTATTCTGTGACTGAAAAAAATGAACAATCTGCCAAGAGCATATTACAGAGGATGAAAGCAGCCGCAACCAAAAAAAACAAACAGATGAAAAACCGTGATGCGAATGCACAAGGGATTCATGTCAGTGTGGCAATTTCAAATGCCCTAAAAACATGCACACAAAATCTGCAAAGCCAAGTTCAGCATGAACCCAAACTAAGTGGGTAATCAGCAGTGGTGACAGGGACATCTCCTTTATACCAGCTCTGAAAATGTGGCACTTCCTGTTGTAAGAAATGCAATTCCAGTGGATGGCAAATGGATCTACAGAGCGTTTTTTTTTGTGTTGAGGAACCAATGCAGTTGGGATGCGCTCAGCTCTCTCTCCAGAGGAGAAACAGAAGAGGATCGCCCTCACCAGAGAGCTGAGCCTGGACTCCCTTCCACTGTCTGAACCTACCACACCACCGCTGTGACTATCTCATTCCCTGATGAACATTCACAGACACTCAGCTTTCACCTGGTTACCCCAGCACCCACTCATATTAGGGTTCTCTTGGTTAGTTCAGCATAATCCCCACATTGACTGGATTACTGGGGCTGTTGACTTGGGGAAAGAACTTCTTCCAATCAGATAAAGACTTTCCAGACCTCTCTAACGTCCCCTTGTGTTACTTGGATTCGAAAGGGGTGTTTAATAAGGCCAAGGCCAACTCACTTCCTCCCCATAGACCTTATGACTGTTCTATTGATCTGTAGCCTGGTGCTTGAAGTCGTTGTAGCGTTCACACTATGTGACTGATCGGTGACAGGAGTTTGCACACTAAGCGAGCTGTGTCACCCGATGCTGGTCTCCAAACCACTTTTAAGAAAACACACATGAAATTTAAAACGGGAAATGACGCGACCTACACACGAAACAGCTGTTGTTTGTTATTATAAAGACATCAATTACAAAGACAAAGAATATGGGTGAAAGAATGAATTAGCACACACAAGTAGCAGGGATTGTCTGAGCTACAGAGAGAGCTGGGGGGAGTAAAAAGTGTTTTGCGGTGAAAAATTAGCTGTCTGCTCTCATTGGTTGGATGTGGATGTCGAGTCGGCCGACTCCTCCAGATATTTGGCATGCTAGATATCTGGCAGGCATCAGCATTGTGTCAGTGACATGTCGGGGAACCACACATAATGACTGTCGACCGCTGATCGATCACTGATTTACCACTGATCACTGCTGAGCTACCCGACTGACAAATCGGGCTAAAAATCAGGTAGTGTGAACTAGGCTTTAGGATCAGGAAGGGGGACAAATGGAAAACAGCTTTAACACTCCTAGTGGTCACTATGAGTACTTGATGACTTGGTGATGCCGTTTGGACTAACAAATGCTACAGTCCGTAGTGAATGATGTCCTACGAGAGATGTTAAATGACTTTGTGTTTGTTTATCTGTTTGCTTCCTCCAAGACTAGGTTTGACTGGACGCCTCAAGCTGACTCTGCCTTCCAGAAATTGAAGAACTGTTTCCTCGCTGCTCTGGTTCTGGTGACACCAGATCCTGGTTGGCGGTTTAGACTTTATTTACAATTAAACAGTGGTTTTTGTGGCCTTCTATGGAGGTGGGGGTGAGAGAATATGTTTCTGACCTGTGTGCGCACAAAGCAAGGTGCCCCGTGAACCACCAGTTGGACTCCTCAACTCCTCCCAATGGGCTCTGGTCTGACATCTCCCTGTACTTGGTTTCGGGGCTTCCCCCCTCTGAAGGTAACACAACCATCTTGACTGTTGTTGACAGATTCTCCAAGATGGTACATTTTATTCCACTGGCTAAACTCCTGTCTGCAGATATTATGTTATCTCATGTGTTCAGGTTGCATGAACTTCAGAGAGATGTGGTGTCAGACTGGGACCCGCAATTTATTTTCAAGTTCTGGAAGGCCTTCAGTGGGTTGTTGGGCGCTATGGTGAGTCTGTCCTCAGGATACCACCCCCAAACTAACGGCCAAACTGAACGGCTCAATCAAGAGTTGGAGACATGCCTGCGCTGTATTTAGGGCTTGACATTAACTTTTTTGCTCACTAGCTAATGTGGCTAGTTTGAATTCAAAAGTTACTAGCCACACAGCCTTTTCATTAGCCATGTTTTTGCTGTTGGAAAATTATGCTTTATATGATAAAAGTTGACAATGGCATGCTTACTGATATCATCATTAGCTCTGATAAGGTTGTGTGTAAAGTTCCTTTTTTTTTGAAAAATGTAGTCAATTAAGATAAACACATAAAAAGAGTAGCTTCTTATTGTACATACTAAAAATGCTGCATGGTTGTAAATGAAAAGATAAAAACTAAACTGAAAAATAATAATTAGAAACATTGTTTATTTACTGTAATACAGAGTAGAAAATGATCTACATTAGAAACAAAGAGCAAAGAATAAATAGTTTTCTCTGAGAAAAAATCCACAATTTAGGGAATAGCATTAAAATGTTATGTAGGCCTATATCAGTTTTGGGCACTTTGGATTGTTTGTTTTGTATCTGCACATCCTCAGAGCTCTGACTGGATTCATGTTTATCATAATGAATGATATGAATGAATGAATCTCTGCCGTAGCTCTGAGTACACGCACTGACTGAACGCTGTGTTGATGTGTGTGTGTGTGAATGCGACAGTCGCTTGTAGTGATGATGATGATGATGATGATGATCAAGTTAAAAGTAGCTAAACAGCCCTCCGATGGCCAGTACATCAGTTTAATCTCCACAACATCAACATTTTTTACAGTACTGCCGGTCAAGACAATAGGTTTCACGAATGGACCAATGAGCAAACAGTAATTGTACATGTGTTGTAGTTGTAGTGACGTAGTGTCACATTACAATTTCTTTGTTATTTCAGATGCCTTTTGAGAAGACTACAACATTTCAACACGCCAAAGAGGCTAGTGGGTGTGGCTGTGCTACCTGCCACTGCTGAAATCCACCCGCATTTGGCGGGTGTTATGTCAAGCCCTGGCTGTATGGCTTCCCTGAACCCCTCCAGCTGGAGTAAACAGTTAACTCGGGTGGAATATGTGCACAACACTCTGCCCTGTGCCTCTACCGGTTTAACTCCATTCCACTGTGCCTAAGGTTATCAACTGCCCCTGTTCCCTGCCCTTGAGATAGAGGTGGGGGTCCGCTCTGCCCAAGCCTTGGTACAGCTTTGCCGCAGAACCTGAACCCGAGCTCGTCAGGTTCTCCTCCGCAATTCCACAGTCTTCCACAAGAGGGCTGCTGACCACTGAAGAACCTCTGAGCCAGTACAGAGAGGGGCAGAAGGTTTGGCTGGCCACCCGGGACCTCCCCCTGTGCATCGAATACCAAGTTGGCTCCTCGTTTCATTGGCCCTTTTCCTGTCTCAAAAGTTATTAACTGTTATTTTGTGAACCACCTTGAGTCATGCCTGTTGAGTGCATACTTCTGTGTGTAGCCTGATATATGGTGGACAACATGGTCGGCGCTCCAGCCGCATGGTTCAAAAGGGTTGGACTTTTTTGGGTGCAACATGTAATAAACCAATCAGTGTCATCTCTCATTCCCTTTAAAAGCCAAGTGTGCTGTCAGCTGGCGCTTTGGTATTTAAATTGTGGATTAATGGTACACTATAAAAACAATAATATAATATCAATTTGAAAAAAAAAAGTGTTACAGACTTGCAGCAGAGAGAGAGAGAGAGCTCATGTGGATGAGCAAGAGACGAGTATGAAGTGTCAACATGATTTTTTGACCATGAAGCCTAATGTTACTGTACAATTTTGATGTTTATCAGTGAAGTGTATGAACTACACTGCAAAGTAGCGTCTGTTAACAGTGATAGATCCACATTATAAACACTCATCTCCTCTATGAAACGTCTGTATCCTCACTGTGATGCATTATTATCGTTGTTAGTCACTCTTTCTTCCAGGTGATTTCTTTATTGTGTGTTGTATTGATTTATATACAATATATATATATATAGTGTTTTATTTAATGATTCGCTTTAATGATTAGAGAAGCTGCTGTCCGTGCATGCTGACTGATCTTGTTAGAGTGTCAGGGCGTGAAAATGACAACTGCATCAATTGGAAACTAGCATCGCGCTTAGCGCCACTTTGCTCCAGCTGCAAGATAAGGACGTATAAATACTGTCAAAGGTGCATCTACAAAATGCTGACTTGGAGAGGGTGAATATGTACAAGTTTTGAGAATATTTGTAATTCATTTATATCACTTTGTAGAGGTCTTAGATCATTACGAAGATATATGGGTTTCTTATTCTGTTGATCAGTGTCATATGCAATGCACTTTGTCTCATGATGTAAGACAATTAGACGTGAAACACGAAAGAGGAGTGAATACATATGCCCTGTATACGGTAACCTGACCTGAGATAGTGAGGGGAACATTGAGGAAAAAGCTGTTGAAATTGGATAAAGAACTCGGAACCAACCACAATTTCCCATTTTACTACTGACTGAACTACACTGTAGAAAGAATATAACATTAATGATTAAATAATTTCATCTGCCGTTTTGAGATACCTCCTATACATAGTAACTAATATCTAATAAGATGAATTAAGAAAGGAAAACAGATGGAAACAGATGACTTAGGTGTTTTAGTATTAGATGTACATAATGACAATGCATCAAAAGAACTACAGGTATAGAATCAAGTCCCCATTTTGAGAGCTTCCTTCTTCAGCGCTGTACATCTTCCTAATAGATTTAGCTAAACTCTTGAGTGTGTGTTGAAGATCTCATGTTCATTGCTTGAGAAAGTCCTGTAATGAGATGAGGTCTTTGGTGTCTACTGTTGAACATTCCATAATAAATAAACTGTGGATAGGGGTTCAGAGGAAGCACTGAAACAACTTCAGGGATCAAAATAGTTCTAAATGAAAGAAGCCCAAACCAACTGCAGGCACAGTAAGAAAACTATTTTTTTAGGCACATGTTGTCTTTTCAGTATAAATAATGATCAAAAAGGCTGTGCATCAATATCCACACATTCATAATAATGCCCATCAGGTCCCAGGAAACCAATCAAAACTACAAAGATAATGATTTCAGTGTCATGAAGAAGAAGGGCAGCGAAGAATCCTGAATCTCGTTTTTCACTGCTGATTGGCAAGTTTGTTTCAGTTGACCGCCCATCTAAACTCTGATACCAGTCGCCAATTCTTGCAGGCTTCAGTAATTACTTAAACAGTACAAGTAAGGTTTTGAAACAAATGAAGCATTTAATCGTGACACTGAGACAGAAGAACCTCAAGAACCAGGGGCAGTCTGGCCATCTGGAGGAGCTGGAGTTTTAACGTTAGCCCATGAACGTGTGGGCCGGCAACACTGATACAAAAAAAAATAAACAAATGTCACATTCTGTTAGATTCTGCATTAGGCCGGCCAGCTGGCGTCATGCAAGTGTGTGTGTGTGTGGTAGAGCCAGAAATTCATCAGATCTTTATGAAGGCATCCCTCTCTCTCTAACTTTCTCATAGAATATTTATTCTGTAACCACGAAGCATGAGTGAGGTGTCTTACTATGGGTAAACAACTTCTCAGCATTATCCTCTGAAGCCTCTGTACCTTTACGCAGCCAGCCGTCAAGACAGAGCCATTGCCTCCCATAAAAAAAGGGATTCACGCAGTGTCACTCATCATTAAAGATAAGCCCATGTCTTCCTCAGGTTATGCAAGGTGGGTGCTTCTAGTAAAACACCCCGCGCATGTTATCAGAGAACAGGGGTTATATGATAACAAACCCTAAGTTCTCTAAAACAGACATTTCAGCGTCTCACTAGGAGGCTACTGGATACTAGATAAGCTTATCTGAGCGAGTGGCTGTCAACCCAGGTGGTTCAGCTTTCCAAGCAGTCCACACTCAGGACCGTACGCCAAGAGGGCGCACTGACATACAATTAAACCAACGTTACGTACAAATTTTAACATAACAGCTTCAAAATCATTTTGATGGTATGCTGACTTGTAATAGGGTGAATGGCGTCTCTGTCATTACCGATCCGGGATCACGGCCAGCTCTTGAGCTATGTAACTTTGGAATGACATGTGTTTATGACACAACTCTTTAACAAGCGAGCAATAAGAAGCAAAAAGTATATAATGTACACTATAAGGTTTTTGGAAGAAGCAAGCTCTTTTTTCTGTGTGGACATCATGGCAGAGGCTCAAAGGAAGCGAGGAAGACAAAAAGAGGGCGTGACCAAGCTGAAGACCAGACAAAACTTAATACTAGACTGGGTTTTTCTCGTTGCCCTCAGCTAAAAGAGCTGAAAGGATGCACTTGCCAAGCTGGCTTTCTTGCAGTTGAACTAGAATGGAATAACTTATTAGCTGGTTTGCTATAACTTGTCGAGTTTGCTTGATGTTTGGCTATGTTAGCAAAGCTATTGACACAAGCAAAATTAGGTTTCACAGACATAGCTGCTAGCTATAACTCTCAAGTTAATGTTAGCAAACCTACTAGATAACACAAAGGGACATTGGTAGCGCTACTATAAGTGGTCTTGTGTCGGTTGCTCTCTAGCTTTGTTGGCTAGCCTGCCACCCAAGTTTCAAGCAACACTTAGTTGCTACTGGTGGAGAGCGCCACTGGTATCGAGTAGGAGCAGGGCAAGCAGACAACATAATCAGGCTCAGCAGCTTCTATGGACAGTAGCTAATATTACCTAAATTGGAAGAGGCTAAGATGATGTTGACAGAGGAAGATAAGAGAAACAGAGAGAGACCAAGCAAGAGGCTGTCAGATGTTGGCGAGAGCTTCTTGAAAGAAAAGGCTGCAAGACAGATGCCGAGCTGGCCTTCTTTCTGTTTATATATTGCTATGTTGTACTTGCTTAATCTTTGGCTTTGTTTGCAAAGTTGTTGACTTGCTAGTTTAAGTCTAGTTTAAGTAATGTAACCATAACAAATGCAAGGGTACAGCTGTCCTTATTTATGAGAGTAGGTGAGCCAAATTGCACAAAAAGACGCATCTTAATTTTTAAATTAACATTAAATTAAAAATGACAAAGGAAAAATGTGAAGCCCAGTAAAGGGAACTATGTCGCTTCATCGTGATGAGAGTATCATGGCAGCCGGGTCGGCCCTGAATCATTTGCTTGTGCAGGCCTCACACAAAACCACAGTGCTCAGACAATACATGTGACAAATAATCCTGTCTTCACTAGATTGTCATGTATGATAGAAGTACAACGCATTGACAGGTATCCCATTTTTAGTGCTATCCATCACTGTAGCTACTTACTCTCAGTCCTTTCCCCTTTTATCATCTACTTTCATTCCCTATAGTTTCCTCCATTATCTATACTACAATCTGTTCTTGTTTGACACTGTCATGCTCAATCTCTCCCGTTGACTCTTTAGGTCTGTGTTATCTCCCTATACCACTACTGTTCTGAATAATTGAGAGGTTATGACTCTACAGTTGCAGTGCTGTCCAAAGAGATTGTGCTGATTGAAATATTACAGCTGGGGGCTTCAGGGAATCATGGAAATATATTAACCATGGCTGCGTAGAGGAATGGAAACAGAAGCTCATCCTAACTCATCTTCACACAAGTGTTGGAAAGTACCATGTTCTTAAAATAGAGAAAATTTTGAGCATTAAACACTTAACTTCCTGCATTCTGGAATATTTTCTGCACCAATTTCTGCCTTTCCTGCATCAATTTATGGTAGAAATGTTTTTATGTATAAGGGAAACAAAATCCAGGTGGCAGGAGAAAATTCTAATCTAAAAATATTACAGAATATAATGCAGTAAGGCTCTCCGTCATTCTGTGTTGTTTCCAGATAGGTTTCTCCCGTAGATCAACTTTTCTCCTGTAATATCATCCCTGATGAGTCAGCACACATCCAGGCATTAATCTAGTCTTTTCTCTTTTGTCATGTTCACAGGAAGAGAATAGAAAACTTGGCCATAAAGAAGATGTTAAAGTTACTGATGCTGCAAGTTTTTGGGTCATTTTATAACCAGTAGCTTGTTTTAACTTATTTAAATAAATGGATACGTGCAAATAAAACTTTCATTTGTTTTTTAACATTTCTTGTTTAAGCTATTTTTCAAAGCATTTTTAACAAATGCTTTCATAAAGTGAAACACGAATATGCCCCCAGCATATAATGACACCGATGCAGACATGTTTTATCCTGTTGATGTTAAACTACATTACATCTAGGTCGCTGCCACTGGTCTCCATAAATTAACAATTAACCTAGCTAAGATGATTGGTTAATAACAGCGGGCTAAGTTATAAAATTGGCAACATTACTGTATTAGACAGGACAGTTAACTTTATAAGCTAGCTTACCATTTTTTCACGAGGCTTGCTCTGTGAGTGAATGTATTACAAATCAGCGTAATGCCGCAATTAGGGTGTTTTCACAAGAGAAGTGACACTCCACCTGCATAGTGTCTTGGCCCTGCGGGGTCGCTCTGTGCTTCTCATGTGAACAAACAGGGAGACAAGCGTTCAGCGAGTAAATGGCTGGCGCTATATGGATGTAACCGTGGCAATGACTTCTGTGCGCTATACAGCATAACCTATTTAGGCCTAACTTAAAGGAGACCTATTACACTCTTTTCCAGTCTTATATTGTAGTTCTGTGAAAATTAATTACCAGATGCGTAAATTGCTTCCCATCCTGAAAAGGCCTTTACAGTTGCAAAAGACAGAAACCCACAAAGTGCGACACTTGCTAGAAAATAGTTTTTACCAGAAGACCATATTTTTTATTTTAGTTTTCAACAAAAAAGGCAGTGTGGGCAGGAGGCAGATAGACCCACAGTGGGTGGAAGGTTGGGGCTGGGGGGGATTCAATTAATTGATTGCTAGCACCTTTATTTGACACCGACACGCACATACCAGCTTTGCAGGTCATGCATTCTACTTCACGTGGATTCCAAAAAACCCTAGATACTCACTCCACATTAAACTGATGTACCATCAATTAAACCTGCCATTAATGTAGTTTTCCATGTCCATCCTCCTAGCCAGCTTTGATCCTTAACTAATTTGTGTTTTCTTCCTATCAATGTCAAATTAAACCGCATATCCAATTTAATAAGGCCTCTGCTGTACCCTCCATGGCACATAAAGCATGGGAGACCACTATACGTTACTAATTTCAGTGATGAAAGCTTTGCCTCTCGGATGTAAACTACTATGCTATTACAAAGATGAGAGGCATGGGGAAAGAGATCACATGGCTTCTTGCACTTTTTAATTATGACCCAAATTCAATTACTTTCCAACCTCATACTTTACAACACCACAGGA
This sequence comes from Lepomis macrochirus, assembly GCA_024633595.2. NCBI lineage: Eukaryota > Metazoa > Chordata > Actinopteri > Centrarchiformes > Centrarchidae > Lepomis > Lepomis macrochirus. The sequence goes on along the minus strand of JALXJV020000022.1, from coordinate 6,696,789 downwards.
AATTGCTCCGATCGAGTGACAGCACTTGTGATTAAACCATGTTCACTTTGTTACATATAAATTCTGCTTTGAGAGCCTTAAGCTCACAGGAAACGAATGATTGCTCAAGAAAACAGGAAACAGGTACCCTCTTCTAACTGAAGCCTAACTGTTTTATTCATACCTTCTTGACATTTCATAGAGGTATAGATGGTTATATAACGGTATTTGTGTTAAAAAGCGAAGCACAGGGTGGTGGGGTGTTGGGAGGTCAGCTCTCTATTGTGCTAGTTGTCTGGATAGAAATAGTAGAGAGAGAGCATTGTAGAGTTTTTACTTGCTGTACAGTGCCGGAAAAAGTAATAAAGGCGATGAAAGGACACAAAGTGAACAACAGTCAATTGGGAGAAATAAGGGAAATCAGGAGAATTGCGACCCTGGGAGGAAACCAGGAGAAGGGGATGAAAAACAGGAGTCTTCCGTGGGAAGCTGATGCTGCAGCAGATCCTGACCCATCAGTGGGAGAGAGAAAGACTGGCAGGTAAATGCAGCGGAGAAGAGGACAACTCTCTCTGTATCAGTTTATTAGAAAGATGAGCATCTGTATTTTTGACAGTATTGAAGTCATATAGTCTGCATGTCTAAATACCCTAGCGTACCATTATACCATCCAAGCCTAAAAGGAAGTCGGGAAAGTAATCACTTCAGCAGTGTTTCGGTGGTCTCTCTTGCTGATGTAGACTAGCCAGCCCAACAGACCACGAATCACCCTGTAGGAAGAAGAACACTAAGATGCTTGCAGCCTCAAGAGCCTGCACTTATGAGATGTTGGCAGTGCTTTAATCTAAACAGCCCGTCATCAGACGAAAGGCCGCATTGGTTGTCTGTGCAAGCAGCATATTCTGACCCATATTTATGTCTATTGTTGGGCGGCAACCTCTGATGGCTGGGGTAAAGATGACAGGAGCAGTATAAAGAGCGAGAAAGTCCGTGTAAGGAGGTGACCGGGTGTGAAACCTAAATTTAATTCTTTAGAGCTTCTAGTTACATAACGATAAGTCACTTGACTTATCTAAGGTACTTATTTAAACTTAAACCATGATATTTTTCCAAACATAACCAAGCAGTTTTGTTTCCTAAATCTAACCAAACTGTGACCTTTTCACAATGTTAACCATGTTTTTTATGTCATGTGACACCGGCAATTGACCTATTCTGTCATTTAGGTATGAGGACATGTTGAATCTAGACTGTAGCAGCTGACATGGAGGAAAACAGACCCATATGGGACCAAGACCAAGACACATTAAAGACCAAGAGAACACTAAAAGTCTAAAAACATTAGATCAAGATCACGACCTCTCAAAATCTATAATTTGATATATGGAACCTCAATGGTTACCAACTTTTTCGGCTTATGACCTGTTGAGATAAAGCTTCATCTATTTGCAACCCCTCGTTGCCAGTTGGGACCAGTTCAAACTAAAACGTTTTTAGAGTGCGTTTTTTCTTGCATTTTGCTAGAAAAATAGCAAAGATCAGAGGAAAGTCTGAAAAGATAAAGATCATTTTGTGCAGCTGGAATATGTTTGTTTTTCTGGTTCCTCTGCTGTTAATCATGTCACGACCCCTCAGATTTATCTTGCGATCCCTTGTTGGGAACCACTCATTTAGCTTATAGTGGGGTTGGATTCACAGATGTTTGTCTCTACAGAAGATGTCAGCCTATAGAGGAATATCTGGATTCATTTAGGAAAAACACAACCTGTTGTTCGATATCTCTAAACATCTGAATGTCTCATTGTGGAGTATCGCTAAACAAGAACTCACATACAGCTTCAATTTGGATGGCACTTCCATGTATGTTCACGTTTTCTTTATACTGAGGCTCAAATTATTCTGCTATTCTCCCCTTAACTTCAAATATTTAACTGTGTATTAAAAGGGAATATTTAAGTATTATTTACTCAAAGACCATAGGCCTGGGGTTGTGTAAAAGGAATGTTTTCCATGTTTAAATATTAAGCACAAGGGAATGGATGTTTGGCTGAGAGCTTAGAAAGCAGAAATCAATGTGAATGCGCGATGATTTGCTTTTTGTGAGAAATGCTGGCTAAACTAAATATTAGCAGTCTGAAAGTCATAAAAGGGTTAAATAAATAGCGAAATCACATCAAACTGCTGAGCCCAATGTGCTTTCAAAGAGGCTACGAATGGTAATGTGTGTGTTTGATCTTTTACACACACGTGCCGTGTCATGTATAAACTAAATTACTTTCGTATTTCCTATGACTGAATGATCTTTATAGGGCTTAGAAAGTTTACACGATGTGGTTAAAGAAGGTGAAACACTGGTAATAGGCTGCAAAGTGATGCTGACAGCATGCAAAATGAACACCATGGACTTCAATCAACATGTGGGATCTGTTTTGAAGCTGTTATGAACACAGATGAAGAACATGATATCAGCGCTAGTTTAGGTTATTATATGGGTACCATGCAACACTACATGTTTTCTGGTTTATCAAAATGTCTATTTAACCCTTCAAACCCTGCCACTGTGCTACCTGCATCACACTGTCTTTACTTAGAGAGAGCACCAGACATTTTGTTTCTTCAGGCAGAAACTCTAATTACATTTAATGGAAAAAAAACACATCAAGGAAATTGGCATTCATTAAAAACGTGATTAAAAAAGCTTTTAAAGAATGTAAACAACTAAAGCAAGAACCATATCTAAGGAAGAGACAAAATGGTACTCATGCACTGAGTATTGGAGCCTTGGTTGCAGCTCAAATGAGCATTGTTTGTTGGAAATATGATGGCATTCTTCTTGAATAATCGCATAAGCTGCAATCATGTAGAACAAATGCATGGTCACATTTCTCTTGGCTCCTGTGAGTCTAACTTTATATTTTATTCACAAAACACTATTAATGTTTACATTTTTCATTGGACAGGGACCGAACGGTTCCACCAAGATCCTTTTATGCATTTCATGAAAAATACAATTAATCACAGTGAGTAAAGGCTGACTCCCAGAAGTCAACTATTTTGCAGTTATTAATAAATAACTGTAATTTAGTGCTCAATTTTTGTGCTGCACAAATAAAATTCATTGAACTTGTGCCAGTGAAGCGACACACTGTGCTTGTGTCCATTCGAGCTTACCATGACAGAGAGTGCTTATTTAATTTGGACAATTTTAGTGTCCAAAAATATGCTTGCACCACTGCCTACACAGATTACATCTTAGCACAGATGCTAGGTCTATTCTATTCAGATTTCTCTAGCTGGAAGTAAAAAATACACACCCACTGCTCCAAAATAAATGATAAAAGTAAGAAATGTTTGTCCATTTCAAAATTCTTCAACCATTAGACAGTTTACATTCGCCTAGCCAATAATACCAGTAAAGAGTTATATCTTCTGTCATGGGTTAGTCTTCCAAATCATCTTGTAGAATGGATAAGACCCAATATTTTGGTTGATTAAATCTCTGCAGTCAATCTGGAGGCAGCAGGAACACTATGTTTGTTCCAATTACAGCCTCTAATTTGAGGGATGTGCTGCATATTACCAAAACAGTGCCTAATTACGCTCACTTCATGTGGGTACCATGATTCAATTTTGTGCAACCAGGGGCTGCTGCTTGATGACGCATACAACAACCGCATGAGTTGTCTCCGTCTTTCCAACAAACTTTCCAAATGTGGAACCTGAAGTATCTTGTTGTGGCAGAGCAGCCAGCTTATGTGGAACAGATTTTGTGACATTACAGACATTATATGTGCTGTCTCTGACCTTGTTGCTCCCTGCAGCATACAGTAAAGCTCAGCACAGTAGTCAGAGTGTCACCAAACTCTACTCCAGGGAGAAACTACGACTTAGGGCCTGTAGTTGGATGCTGGCTTGAGGTGGGATGACACAGAGCAATGATCAATAAAAACATGGATTCACACAAGTTTTACAATTCTTATTTTTATGATTTAAATATTGATTTACATATTTCAAAACTCAATTACATTTTTCAGTAAGTACCTAATGTTACGGTTTCTTCTCACTATATGGCCATAACTCTGTGCAACACATACACATTGCAGTCATGGTGAACAAGCTGCTAATAGTACAGGAGAAAAAATCTAATTATATGCAGCAAATTATATGGAACCAGTGAGTCTTTTTGATTTGGATGACCTTGTCATATCTCCTCAAGTGTCCCTATCAGGTCAGATTATTAACATGAATATGATTTGAGAATTCTCAAACCTATTGCACTAGTGTTTGGATCTGAACCTGTGGTCTCTCTTCCTCTTGCCTGTTGGCACTCCCCCTTCCTGACTTCCATCTATAAACCAAAATGCATTGAATTTTAATGGCTGCAATGGTGGGTGTGGCAGCTACATTAGCGAGCTGGCATTACGCTAATTATCTTGTTGACATGTACCAGTAACATTAGCTTAGCCACGTCCTCCAGCAAAAAGGTCAGAATGAACCAGCAGAAATCACAGATAGCATGTAGTCAGGTTATGCTGAGCCACATTAGTCAATAGCCCAGTGATTCTCAAATCAGGAAATAAATTATCATTTTGTGATGATTATTCTACTGTCAACTCTAGGAGCAGGTCATATTTCAGGATTAACTTAAGATGTCTTACAAAAGCATTGTTTACTGAAGCCCAGTTGCGGAGATCAGAGCAGCAGCATAGAGAGTAAGAACACAGTGCAGTACCAAACAAAATCTGAAGGATACTTCCTTCTTCCTAGACCTACAGAGATCCACTGTCCAAATAAGGTTATTATACCCATCCATCTATGCAACACTTTCTACATAGAGCCAGTTTGTCTGCAATGAAACAAAATAAAGACAATCTCAACCTTGGGTTACCTGCATCCATATAAAGGCAGCTGCGTCAGTCAGATGACCAAGCTGGCAGAGGAGAAAGAGTCTGACCTGCTGTTTTGGAGAGTCAGAGGTTGTCACCTTTGGCTGAGCAATTGATCCTAACGTGACCTGGGAATTTTTTTCCCCTGACAGAAAGATTTGGGGTGAGTCAAAAAACAGTCCTGGCTAAAGCACCGGAAGTCCGATGTTGCCGACGCAGACGGTGATTGGTTGTCGCAGTTGTGTAGACATAGCCAAAAACAATTGCTTGAATGTAACTATCAGATTACTTTCAAATGACCAAACAAAATGATTATTCAATAGATTATACTAATCTATTATTCAACCAAATTAAAACTATTGGTGCACAACACTGCAGACACAGTACATGTGTCGACAGGGATCCAGAAATGTGAATTAATTTTAAAAAATGGGGCATCATGTGGTGGCCACTTATTTGGGATGCCATGTGCTGTAAAAATGTCATTGACATAGGAATTTAACAGACTGTGTGGAATAAATAGACTGGGGACTGGTTTTTATTTCATTACCCTCCTCCAGAAGGTTCTGTATGGTAAAACAAATTGAATTACTGACTTCAGTGGGATTGTTCAGTCCCAAAGACATGTGCTGAGTGGAGTTCCACAACAACATTGTTTTGTCTCATTTCCATCACAGAGATGAGGGGACAAAATGTGATTTGATTCTCAACAGTAAGAGGTAAAAAAGTATAATATCTAACAATTCTTGAAGCAATTAAGTAACACACTATTTGTAAAATGCGCAAAGTTACTGTTATAATGGTAATTACAGTTAAGTGGACGAATGAGAAAAATGTCACTGTAACAAATGATGTGGTTAATTTCTCGGACTAATCTGGGAGATAGCTGGAATAGAACAGTTGAAACATGCTTGATCATTTTTACACTTCTGATACTTCTGAGAACGCTCCTGTAAATAGCAATCATGAACGCCATCTCTGCTATGCACCTCTTTCATTCAAACAGAATGAAACCTCTGTCATTCAAATGCCATGAAACTGGGCCAGGGTGACTGACATGTAGCACAGTAAAAAAGAAAACCTTGTCGTTTGAATAGGCAGTGAGAACACTTTGCTATGAAAACTTTATGTAACTAATGGGGAAGATGGAACAAATAACATATTTTTGCCTGGCTTTTGTCATTACATGTACAAACAACAGCTTAACAGTTTTCCGCCTCTCTACTTTGCCTAGACTGTTTGAAAGAACAGAGGGACGTTTTAACCCCTGTACCTCAGAAAGGCCAAAATGTATAACTCTTTTTTCATCATGTTATCATTAGAGTGTACGCGCATACGTGCCTGCATGCATGCACGCATATGATTTGTGGTAACTGCATAGAATTTAATGATAAGAAAAATCTCTTAAGAGCTGTAAATGTTTAAAAACATTTCCTCTCAAAAAAAAGATGATTAATCTTTTTTTTGCTTTTTGAAACACCTCCTTGTCTGAGTCAGACTTGTGTAGATTTGGTAGGTAAAGTTGGTAAAAGAACTGTTCATTCAAGAAAGGAAAGCATTGGCGCCGGTTGCTGAAATGTTCCATTATTAAAATGCACAGGCGAGATAGTGGTCTAACCTTCCTGCTGGGTTTTAATTACTTCTTTCAGGTGCTGAAATTGTTTGTTGTGCACTTCTTCAAACTTTTTCACCCCATCTAATTCATCTGCACACTTTCAAAAACAAGCCTTTCAAAAAAAAAAAGCAGACAAAAGTCACCTTTATGATATGCATACTCTTTATCTATGTGCCTCTGCTTGGTTTGAGCAGTTGTACAATTGTATTATAGGATGTTTCCACCAATTTACACAGGGAACACAAGGTCAGTCAGTTTCTATTCATGGTAAGAAACATTTAGCCTGTGAAAACAATTGTACAATTTATTGGAACAGCTTTTTCAAGTCTGAGGCAATAACCCTGATTATGTCAGCTGGGGTTGTCAGGTCAGCTTGGCTTCAGGGATGAGAAATGTATAACAAAACGTGTGTTACAAATTAGAGGCACCAACTTTAACCTCCCATCTTTAACACTTTCTAATGCAACACTAAGTCACTGGAGTGTCACTCTAATGACACAGTGGCTGCAACATATTTCTTTAAAGTACGAACCACTTTAATAAAATAAATAATCAATATACAATCAAATCTCATGTCAACAGTACACAATTATAAACTACAATGTCTCTTTCTTGTCATGGGATTCAGATTTGGCACACACTGCAGCTCAACATATTTCATTGTTAAAAAAACTTGTTGGGCACCAGAAATGACATGGCTCTGCTCAGAGACTGCCCCCATACTGGGCTGTTTTACATTCAACCCCAGTGCTGAGGGAACTCTCAAGTATAGTTTAGCAGTAAGGACGTGATACCCATAAACCTCAGTCCCACAGAAGATTTATCGTCAGGCTCCCTCTCTGCTGCTGCCTGCAGTAGATTACATGTCAAAAGTGGCACAACGGACAGATATTTCAGCCAATAAGCATGGGTGGAGGGAGAGCAGGGCTCATCTCGAGAGTGACATTGCACGGTCTGGCTCAGAGAAGGACTCGGGCTGACCCTTGATCCTATTGTTCTTAAGAGTGATGGCGGACCATAAACCTGCCTGACATCATTGAACTGAAACATAGCAACAGGGGAGGCAGAACAGATTACAGGCCTGAGGGATGAAATACTGAGAATAGAATTTTCTCACACACTGAACACATAACTGCAGAGATGGTTTCCATCTTGTTGCACTGAGGTAATGAGCCAATGGCAAAAAAAACTCTGAATGTCATAGAAATCACTGCAGACACTGATTTAAAAGAGCAGACACTGATTTAAAGGAACAACCTCCCCCCAGCTCACTACAAGTGTTCACATTGGGGATGTAGACTATGTGGTCATGATTAAAAAACAACAACAAAATACTGCAAAATGCATTTCCTCATAGGCAGAATATGTCAATCAATCTGAGTCCAACAGAAACATTTAAAGGCATCAAACCATGACTAAACCCCTCTTTGACCTGGATTAAAAGATGGATTAAAATCTTCTTGCACCTCTTATCAACTCTAATATCGACTAAACACAAATGTCTCTTCAGGACTGCCTGTTAGCCATTACGATGAATAGATCGCTTAGTTGTAAAAAAACAATAAAACTTAATCAAAGTTTGGACAAGCATCGGACACTTTATCTGATGTAATATGTGTACTTCTGCATGGGTTCTGAAAAATACTTCAAAACATCAAATTCAAACATCAAATTCAATCACAGAGGTGTCCCGTTTCCTAAAACATCCAGTAAAGGGCAGTCAACACATTAAACTTTCTCTACTTATATGCAGCTGATTATTATGCAGTAGTTGAATATAGTCAAATAGTCAAAAGAGTCATCCATGCTTACATACATGAGAGGATGCTCCGGTCAAAGCTGAAGAACAAGTTAATTGTTGCAAACTTCAAGCACAACAGCACTGTAAAGACATAATGAACTAAACGGTTCCATCCCTCCTGTTTTATGAGGTTTCTAAAATGATAAAGTAGAGTCCAGGTTCAGCGCCTACAGTGCTTTAGTTAGCTCTGCTTTGGGAGCAGTGACAAGCCTGCAGTTGTTTATTCTGTCTTCCAGTGGAATTCTTTTGGCTTGTCACTTACCATCAAAGGAAGAAGGCTCCATGCACAAATGATCTTTGAGAGCCAGTGCTGACTCATGCATTTGATGTGTAGTGACAAGGCTGCAGTTACAGTATTTCTTCTGCTCCCTGAAGCCCTCATGGATATCTGCAGCCTGTCACTTCACATTGAGGGAGGTGGGACCCATGGCCATATGATCTTTATGAACTACTGCTGACTCTTCTGTAAACGTAGTCACGGCAGGTGATACAGGTGCCAAATTTGGACACGCATTTCCATTCAGCGACTTGATATTATATAATCGGAGATGTTTTTATTATATTTTTTTTCCACTGACCGCTGTGTCCAAATACGATTACTATAATGAACTCATCATCTGTCACTGGGTGTCTTTATACTGTTTTACAAAAAAATTCAGCACAGAAATATAAAAATATTCAACCCTGCAAGGGCGGATTATTTCATGTCACTGTTGGTGGGGGCGGGGGGCAATGACTCATTTCCTTTAAAGAGTTGTTCATGAGTGTGTGAGGTGACATTTAGCACAACAGAGTCAGTGTTTGTATGAGTTCATTATTTACATAAAATATTTTGAAAGTAAAAATAGACCCAAGGCTATAGGTATGTAGGCATTAGAGGGGGAGGACATAATGTTTCAAAAAAACATGGACTTGTAGCAGAGAAAGATCTGTTAACCGTTAGAGTACAAAATACACTGACTAGACACTGATGGACAAAGTTAATTATATTTAATTTAAAAAAAAATCAAATCAAATTTGACAATTCCGTAGTCACTGGATGTTGGTATGGACTTATTATCCCTGCCTAATTCTACACCCTGACATATTGCCTAAACACTGTCAAACAGCAATAGAGAAAGGTGAAACATTCTGAATGTTTGAAATGTGCTCAATGCAATTCAAACTACAAACAGACAAGAGTTCGAACGTCTTTGTAAAAGATAAAAAATCAAAAGGATTATCTCATGCCCATGAGTCAAAGCATACACTTGGTAAAACCAAGAATTGTTGAACACAGAAACACAGAATACCTCTTATATGTTGCTTAATACTTCATTTAGTTCAATGATCTGGTATCTTAATTAAAAATACACTAAGACGAATAGAAGCTTTGAAAAACCTGTCTTAAGGAGGGAAGCTTTTAGGATTTGTTACCAGTATACCTTGAGTCATTTCAGTCTAAATGTGTCTCTTGAAGACCACCATTCATTTGAAAAGCTTTCCCAGATTGTCGGGTGCAGACTAACACAGTATACTGTACACACTGTATTCAACAGCAGATTCAACAGCAAATGATGGAACAGCACCTGCTTACATTTTTATTGTGCTAAAGAACACTATACTTATACACTGATTATTATTGCACCTTGCTTCAGTGCTTTAAATGTGACTTCACTGTAAGTAATTGGATAATAACAAAATGCACAGTGTTTGAAATAAATAGAAATGTTAGCAGTTAAGTAGCAGAAAAGGTTGCTTCTAGTTACGTGACATTGCCATGTTCTTTAGAATCATTAAACCTAATTTTATGCGTACATTACCCTGGTTACAACCCAGAATGTAACTGCCTTTAAATGGCTGAAACTTTCACTATTTTATACTTTCACATGACTGCCACAATATCTGAAATATTGTCTTTTAAAAATATGTTATTTGTGTGTTCTTCGATAGCACATCAAATCACCTGATAATTTAAGGTAATAATTTATCACATTTATACTATGTATATGGACCCATCAGACTAATGTGTTTGAGCACAAGCCTTATTTTAGACTGCTAATGGAGCCCGTTTGTTGTTTTTGGCAGCGCACCAGGCTGCAAGGTCACCAAGAGGGGCCTATACCCACCATAAATTCTTCATCTCATTTATGATAAGGAATCCACTTCTCTTTCAGCATCATAAGATTATACTCTGATTTAACTTCATACTGTTATTGTTAACCAAAGGAATGATGCCCAGAGGCAAAACAATTTGTCTTTTTCAACCATGCCACAACTGATCTCAGGTATTAGTTTATCAATGACAGGGGGAACACTCTGATCATGACAATCTCTTCCTCTAGTGTAATTCCATTGTCTGGCATTCAACCAAATGGCTCTGGCTTAATATTGTGTGAAACTATTACATATTAAAAGCTGTGTTTCATGTCACTCTTAATTTGAGGCCAATCCCTAGACAAGATTTGATTCCGTTGGATCTCTTTTCACTGACAATCTTGGATATTTTGTGAAAAATACTCTCATATGTGAAATAATTATTGCGAGTGTTTTTATGAGGATTTAAAAACAGGCTTTTAAGAGTGCACAGTGCCTTCACACAGCGTTGAGATGGACAGCATAACCACAGAAGTTGTTTTTGCCCAAGGGCATCCTGCAACTTACTGTTTGTCATACACATATCTTCTGTTGCAAGTTATACAAACCAACCAGACCCTCTAAAAAAGGTTTCTTTAGGTGAATTCAGGTTTCTTGTTATTCTCCTGCCATCAACATTTAGCCTCCTGTAAGATTCTTGAAACACTGACTATTGCTTGCTTCTGCCCTCACACAGGTTCCTTATCAATGCACCAGATCAGCTGCTCAGAGCTCGTCACACCTGAGTGGGCCGCCAGGATCCATCCCTGACCATAAGCCTATCTCCTCATTCTTTCTATCGCTTCACTATTGTATCTCCCTGTCTCTCTCTACACCTTTCTCTTGCTCCACTATCTTTTGCACATCACTTCTTTGTCTTTCTCACCATTACACTTCAGAGCCAGAATACTGTGTTGCTGTACAGCTGCAGGGGTGTAATCCAGTCCAAGTTACATCAGCACTGCAATCAATCATGCGGTCTGTTCTGCCGCCTTTCACTCTCCTGAAGAGTGACTGACATGCGAGCCGTCAATTCATTCACCGAAACCCCGACAGAAATGCAAAGGTCTGTAGGCACAGTCAACAGCTGAGAATAATTTATTTTGTTCTCTGAGAAACCTTACACAAAGATTAAAAATGATTTAGCAAGGTTTATATCCTCATAAGCTATTAAAATTGTGGGTAATGAAACAGTACTTACAAGGTGAATATTGATGAAAAACAATGTGAAAGTTAGCAGATGATGCGCTAAATAGGCAGATGCTTTTTTTTAAAATAACACAATGGTATTTATAGTGTTTCTAACACCTTCAATTATCTAGCCAATAAAGGCAGAAAGGTGAGATTCCACAAGCAAAGCTAAATAATCATATCTTGACGAACAGTTTTAGAAAACTGCATAACATTCTGAGTATTATTGACTGGAGAAGCTTACAACTATGTAGCTAAGGTTGAGTGGAAACAACATTAGACTGAAGACTCATTTTGAACAGAAACAGTACATAGGATTTATACAGTGTGTGCATATAAATGGGAAATCAAAGTGAAAAATAATTTTCACACAACACAATAGTATGCAGCTGTTTATGAATGAATGCTGCTGTGGCCTTGCCTAAAGCCTGGGTATATACACTATATTGCCAAAAGTTTTGGGACACCCCTCCGAATCATTGAATTCAGGTGTTCAAATCACTTCCATGGTCACAGAGCGGGGTCAGCGCATCCTGAGGCGCACAGAGCGCAGATGTCGGCAACGTTCTGCAGAATCAATAGCTACAGACTTCTGAACGTCATGTGGCCTTTGGATTAGCTCAAGAACAGTGTGTAGAGAGCTTCATGGAATGGGTTTCCAAGGTCGAGCAGCTGCATCCAAACCTTACATCACCAAGCAAAGCATTGGATGCAGTGGTGTAAAGCACGCTGCCACTGGACACTAGAGCAGTGAAGACGTGTTCTCTGGAGTGACGAATCATGCTTCTCTTTCTGGCAATCTGATGGATAAGTCTGGGTTTGGCGGTCGCCAGGAGAACGGTACTGTAAAGTGTAAAGTTTGGTGGAGGGGGGATTATGGTGCGTGGTTGTTTTTCAGGGGTTGGGCTTGGCCCCTTAGTTCCAGTGAAAGGAACTGTTAATGCTTCAGCACACCAAGACATCTTGGACAATTTCTTGCTCCCAACTTTGCGGAAACAGTTTGGGGATGGCCCCTACCTGTTCCAACATGACAAAAATTCCCATGAACAACTAAACCATGTAGACAGCCTTCCCAGAAGAGTTGAAGCTGCTGTAGCTGCAAATCGTGGGCCAACTCCATATTAAATCCTACAGATTAAAAATGGGATCTCACCTTCATGTGCATGTAAAGGCAGGCGACCCAAAACTTTTGGTAATGTAGTGTATATGCTTGGTTGTGTCCAAGGAGTGGCCTGGGCTGACTGGTCAGCTGGTCAGCTGATCATTTTGCAGCCTAAGAATCTGTGTACCTTTGTTATAGTGGGTGAATATAAAATTGGAGTTGTAATTGCACAAAGTATTGTGGAATATGAATATTTAGTACAACAGGAATTTTATATAATGTACAAAAATGTCAAAAGTACAGCCACCATGACGTTAAATGCTATGGTGCCATAAGGATAAGATAAGGATGGACATTGTGGCCAGTGGCAGTTGAATTTTACCTTGTTGAGTTGTCATTACATTTCTGTGCATGACCATGTTTCACATTAATTACTGCTGGCCTCTGCACAGCGTTTTTATAGGCTGCTGATACCTACATACTTGGCCATCTGACTCTGTTAATTGTAGCCACAAACGTTTATGTTCTCTACACTTCAAGTAGTATTTGTAATTTTTAAACAGAAAACATGTGTCAGGGTGAAAAAGGTAATTTAGAAAATGATCCCACCAGAAAACCTGTTAGATTAGAATAATTTTTAATAGCAGTTTAATTCAAAAGAGGTGGCAGCAGTGGTGTGTTTACTAGTGTTGCTCTAAATTATGACAAATGGACCTGTGCTACTGCCACCTAAGTCTATAATACTCTGGTAAAAAGTACTGATTTCGAATAACTCGATTGTTATATATTCCAAAGCTCCTGGAGTACATCAACTGCTTCAGTAAACACAGAGTTGTGGTTATGTTCTGACCCGCATGTTTCGAATAGCAGCGTTCGGGACTAATGTCTGCCCCCTCACCTATTTACAAGCCACCCTTCAAAGCTAATTTACAGAAAATAAAATGACCTGCAGCGTGCCTGGTGAATCCACAGTGGCAGACAGGAAAAAATAATACTTTTTTTAAAATTGTCCAAAAGTTCCACCTTATGACCTCATGCCCAGTACTGTGGCCCCTTAATGTGCATGTGTGTAAAACAACCATAGTTCTTTATCAAAGGGAGATTAAACTACATTGAAATTGCAATTTTTTGTTGTATTGGCAAGACAGTTTGGTAACACTTTCTATGAAGGTCATTGGTATAATGTCTTCATACCTCTGTTACAGGATTAATATTGTTGATCATTCATCCCACGGCCTCATCCTCCCTCAGACCCTTTAAATGTCTCGACACCGGTCTCCATGCCTTATCAAGCACTCTCCTCCTTCCTGGATTCTTGAATCTAAGCATCTCCAGATGGAGGATCTCGCCTAGCAAAATTGCAAAATAAGTCTTTTTTAGAATATACAGTGTGAATCCACCAGCCATTTGTCAATGCCTGAACTAAGAACAGTGTCTCTTGTGGACTGCAGATTTTGGCAGTATTTAAAGCTTAATCACTTTTTACCTACTGAATAAACAGCACTTACAGCACAGAGTGCAACTGCTGTGTCCAAATGTAATATATTATACAGAGATGGACATTTTAACACTTTACTTAAACAAAGACATGCTGTATAACATTAAACATTACTATAAGCTATTATTCCATTTTATATCATTAATTCTAAAGTGTATTTATAACGAGGCAGAGTCGATGGTTATAATGTACCATGGAACATGGTCGGAGATTTGTGGCGCACAGTGGTATAAACTGGTATTACTATTAGTTATAAAACATTAAATAGAAAGGTCATAGTGACTTATAAACTTTGCTATGGTGCCTAATGCATATCTGTAAGTGATTATAACAGTTGTTATAATGTCTTATGGAAGCATTATATCGTTTTATAAATGCATAGGTCATTATAGCGATAACTTTCACAGAAAGTGAAAGTTTTTTAAAATTTACATATTGCTGAAAACATACCTCTCGACCCATAATGTTCCAACTAATACTGCAAGAAAAAAGTGTAATGATAGCTCTGCAGTCCACAAGAGACACTGTTCTTAGTTCAGACAGTGACAAATGGCTGGATTTGGGTACTGTATACGCATAAAAAACTTATTTTGCGATTAGAAAGAGCTGCTGGGTGAGATCCTCCATCTGGAGATGCTTAGATTCAAGAATGCAGGAAGGAGGAGAGTGCTTGATAAGGCATGGGGACCGGTGTTGAGACATTTAAAGGGTCTGGGGAGGATGAGTGAGATGGGATGAATGATCAACAATATTAATCCTGTAACAGAGGTAGATATGATTAAACGAGGACTGTATCCAGTGACAACCTGCAATAAAAAGATTCTTAAAAAAATACTTCCAAACAAATCAGTCTCAGGTGTGATTACACATGTGATGTAAATGTGTACCACGTGTGTGCCATAATGTAATGTATCAGGATATTTTCGGTTATTCATTGATTAATGACCTGACATACAGTATCCCCTGTGTTCCACCCACTCACCACAGTAGGTGAAGGAATGATGTGTTGGAGTAGTCAGCTGGTGTTTTGAGGCATCTATATGTGTATCTATATATGTGTATCTGTATATGTATATTTTATGGGATTATAGCATCTTTGAAAAATCACACAGAATACACTTTTTTTTAAAGACTACTTTTGGGCTTTTGCCTTTTTTTGATAGGAACCCATGAGCGTAAAAGGGGACACAAATATAGCCGAAATTGTACTTGTATAGGATAAGTATACACAGAGGAAAGCCTTACTACTATTATTAGCGTAGCACGGAGACCATGATATGGGGACTTTTTGTACTTACTTGACGTTTTTGTGCACTGGAAAATGATCTTACGTCATCTTATCGTCACCAACACAAAGCGATAGTTGTCTAAATATGAGTTAGGTTCATATGTTCATGAAGGTTCATATAAGCCTTATATCAGTTCACACACAGGCTCATCACCCTGTTAGTTGTAGTGGTTGACTTACCATCCAACAAGCTAATAAACAAGCTACCAAACAAGCTAGGTATTATAATTGCTAACATAGAGAAGTCATGGAAAATTATTGTTGTCATTGTTGTCAATTATTTTTGTAATGACTAAAATTTATTAATGACTTAGCATCATCTGTATTAAAGAGAAACGAATCACTTCATCTGATGTTAAAAGTGAATAAAATAGCTGAGGTTCTACAACTACTAAAGCGATTTGAACTTTGTTCTCTCCCACTGGACTTGTGTGTGGGGAGGTAAAGGGGGTAGTGGACCAAACCACTGTGAGGCAAGAGAAGGGGAAGCAAAACGTTTCTAAACTTCAAACGATTTTTTTGCTTTATATGGTGTTACTACTTACACAATTATTTTGAGTGTATATCATCATATTATACACAGCAACAAATAAATCAACATTTTAACTTGTAGTACATGATACTCACTCTACCACATGGGGTAATAGTCGCCCACTGGAATAAATTTTTGTTTGAAGAATATATGGATAAATACTATTTCACGACAAGGAGATGCCAAAGTCAAAGATATTGCACATTGGGGATTTAATAATGGAGGTCAGCTAATAAAAGCAATTGTACAATGGGAATTGGTTCCTTTCCAATTATTCCTCTTCTCTGAGTGCTAAAATGGAAGTAATGCATTACTGAGTGCAGGGTCTAATAGTTAAGCTCAGTTGGGTGTGCTCACTTTGAAAATGAATTGAGAAACAGGTGGGCTGCTTTAGCTTAATTTCAATATATCAGAGCCTGTCGTTTGAGATCCACTGTTGAACACTTGTACGTATCTCAGAATGAAGATAAAAAAATTGTCAGGCCGTTGAAATGAGATTTCAATGAACAGAAATCTTTTATAAAGGATTTGATTATTTAGTGAGTTTGGGAGAGTTTAGTTGAGAAAGTGATTTTCCACGTGAGCCCAGGTGAAGCTTGTGTGTAGAATTGGATGTGTCACATGATTAATATTACAAGCGAGAGAAACAAATGTGACGCTTGTAAATCTCATATAGTGTAGTACCTTCAGAATTTCTTACAATCTAGCCCCCTCTGTATTACCTGCCTGTCTGATGAATGTCACTGCATACAGCCATGTGAGACACTAAGAAACTTTATGTGAGATTCGTTGCTGTTACAGACTCTGTTACAGAGTAATCCTTTCACACTGGTAAATACACATCCATGCATCACCACACAAACCAGTTCCTGTGAGTCTGTAAGTCTCTAGGTAGAAATACAGTTGTTAATAATGGCTGACATCAAAGGCCCGTTCACCCTCATACACATTTTAAAATATCCAGTGAAAGTTGTGAGTCACATCCAGTCCTCTAAGAACAATGTTGAAACAAAGTACTGCCGATTGCCAGAGGTCATGCGCTAGTCACTGCATTGAAAATTCTCTCAGCGTTATGTTATTGAATATATCTATGATAATGACCATGCTGACCCGCGACTGACCTGTGGAGAGATTTTATTTTATAATACCTGGAGAAGACATTTCTATTCTCCAAAAGCACTTACATATTTTGTCTGTATCTTGACAAGGAATGCTGTCAAGATGTTGCACCTACTATAATGGGGGGTGATATGGCCAAAAATGTTATCACGATAAATGTCAAATCATTATTTCTTTCAAGTTTAAAGGCTGGTTTTTGCTCCTGAGAGAAAGTTTAACACACCAGATGGTTAATTGTGGTTTGAAACTCTTCTTTGTGGTCAAAACATGACACTTTCCAAACAGTGAATTACTTCACAACTCTGTGGTAGAACATTCAACACAATTATGATGAAATCTTTAAAAAAAAAAAAAAATGCATGAATAAAAGTAAGCAACATTTTTCAGTCCCTTTTTTCTTAAATTTCTTAGTAGAAAAATTATGTGCTAATTTATTCATGAGACAAATAAATTAAATCAAGCATTTATTAAACATTTATTTTCTTATTGAGGAAAATTACACGCAACAATTATAATTATTATTTTATTGCCCAGTCCTAGTTCTTTCCCCTCTTTGTTATTAAATAATCCCACAAATGGCCTCTATCAAATACAGATCTAACTGTTTTAGAGTAAAATTACCAGAAGTTGCATTCCTCTACTTCCCCCTGCCCGTTTTGTTCTTGCTGTCAGAGAACTTACATTATACATGTAAGTTGTGCATTACAGTATCTTTGTACAGCCGCTACTGAGAACGTGCACTTCCCACCTCCTGAGCCCTCAATGTCTAATATGTGATTAAAATCAGGTGGCCAAAGCTGTGAGGAGGAAGGAGGGCAAGGCCACAAGAAGCAGCCCCCTGCACCAAACGCCCCGCAGTACCCCCCCAATCCCAAAGGTGTATGTAGTGCTGTAGAGGTCATAGGGAGGCTACGTGAGACTTGACTCAGACTTGCTTGTCTTGATAGTTCTGGAGACTTATTTGTGATTTGTAAAACAATGACTTAGTCCCACCACTGCTGAACAGTACCTAGATTTGGTAGACAGCTTGGTGGTAAATGATTTTGAATTGATGTGGAATGTAGAATAAATATAATCCACTGTTAAATTCCTGATTCACTTCAAATGTTTTACATTCTGCTATATCAGATTTTATATACTATGCAATTTTTATTCCTACTTGTCTCTGATTTGCGGCTTCAAGCCATATTGAAAGTGTGCTGATGGCCATATCCATTTGTATGAACGATAACTGCAATTGTATTTTATGAATGAACAGTTCTCCTAATGAGACTGGCTGTGTAAATGTAGAATGTATCACATGCAATCAGTGGGAATCTTCAGAGATAACGCTCTTGGTTCTTGCAGATACTGCAGCTAAATGTGTCACAACACACAATTAGAGAGAATGCAGTAGTAAAGATTTCACTCATCAAACAATAAGGAGTTCAGTAGGAAAAGCCTCCATCTGCTGCATGAGAATTCTGTTTAAAGATAGTTTACTAGCAAAAGTGCTTGTGGCAGCTTGACCTTTTGAATCAGACTGATGCTTGAAACAGCTTCAACTCTGATGATCCCAGGAATGCCTCATGGCCGGAATACTGAGCACGCTTCAAAAGAGCATTTGATGAGTTACAAAGACATCCGCCAAGGGAGACATCCAGTTGCCAAATAATTGCTCAGAGGACAGGTGCATCTGCTTCGCTGAAGCACTGTGTGAGCAAACAAAGCAATGACAAAGAGAGTGGGAGGAGGGAGAAAACATCAGGAATGAACATGGTTTGTATAAAAAGGGGGATAGAGCAGGGGTTCCCAAACTTTTTCAGCTTGCAACCCAAAGAGAAATTTGGTGTCTCCCGGGGTACAAAAATACAACATGAATTGTCATAACATCTACATTAATGAACTACTGATAAAGCACACTACAAAACATGAATTTAAATGGTTTATGATGTATGTATTTATTTCATTATAAAAGTACATCAGAGCAATAATCACATTTACTCAGTGTAATGTTAAGTTTCTTTCCACTGCATAACGAAATTGCAGTAAACAAATGAGGACACAGAGGAATAAGGCAATACACTCTATGTCAACTGGAGTTGGGAGTGGGGCCAAGTGCATAAGGTAGACTACATCACAGCAATAATCAAATTTTCTGAGTGTAATGTGATCTTGCTGGAACAGGATCCGGGACCTCCCAGATTGGGACTGGCACCTATTTGATTGGATCAGACACTTCCTTTGTCATTATCAAAATCTACCCAATATAGATGCATACATTTATGCTGTGAAATGGTGAAATGAAATCAGTCTAAATGAGGGTGAATTAGGGTGTGTGTGTGTGTGTGTGTGTGTGTGTGTGTAAGTGCATTGCTATCTATAGTAACAGAGTGGAAGAGATCGATAGACATTGTACAAGAAATCCACGGACAGAAGGGAAATGACGGGGGAAGTGAAGGGACAGTCAACAAGAGAGAGAATAAGAGATTCTGCATGTCCAGTGGCTCTGTGTCTCAGGACCTCTTGATTTACAAATTAAGCACAGCATACATTCATTTTGAATTTCCCAATTAACTCTTAGATACTGTTGCTGCTGCCACTGTTTATTACTAGCCTCCCCGGAGAAATATTATTATTAATTATGCTGGAAAGAGCGCTCTTCAGAGAACGAGACGGCGATCTTCAAAGAATGAGACAGTTTTGCAGTTGCATTTTACATTTGAAGGTTGTATTCAGGCTGTCCCACTGACTCAGATGGAAGTGAAAATAATGAAAGATAGAAGCTAAAGCCTACCGATCAGACAGTAAGTGAACCACCGTATCCCCCCCGATGACTGAGACAAAAGACAACGATATTATCGATCAACACTGTTCCTGTAAAGCTGGGTAGGCCTCTATTCATTATTAAAATCATTAATAAGCAGAACAGTAGGGCTTTATTTACATTACAATAAATTGTACGTCTCCTATCAACCTCTCTGGGTAGCAACTGTAACTAAGTGCCCCAGGAACGGCGTTTGACCAAATACAGCCACAAAAAAGCTAGAAAACTTTTTGCATTAGAGACAATGGATGAAAGTGTCGGACCTCATTTAGAGAGAGTCCTATACTGCGCTGTGTATTTGGGGCGTGGCTTAGTATTTGGGTCTGTGACACATTTTGGGTTGTAATCAATAAGTTTGAGAACAATAGGTATAAAGGAACAGCACGTTTGTGCATCTGGCATCCTGTGGCTCTATAGAATGAAAGGATCACCAGGAAAAGAAAAATGACTGTTCGTTGAGGTGCAGCTGTTGCTAAGGTTTTAACAGTTTGGGAGACAGGTCTCTGGCCATTTCACACAACACATGACTTCCTTTTCACAAGCCCTGACAAGTGAGCAATGGTCAAAATGCAGGGAGCAGTGCTGCTTTGAAAGAGGTCAGTGTGTGAGGACTCCTAGAAGAGGGCTAAGATAGACTCTAAAATGGCAGGCTACTGGGGTGGTGAATGAGAAATATGGCTGAAACAGGTCGGTGAATTGTGCATCATTTGTGATCCCAAAGGAATCTCCAGACTCTCTGGATTACACAAATGAACAGTGAAAGGTCTCTTGGTTCGAGTAATGAATGAGGAGAGGAAGATTCAGATTCCCTTGCCGGAGTCTGGCGGCCGAGGCTTTTGGCTGACCGGACCTGTTGGCTCCTAATGATGAAAAAGGTGGCAGGTGTGTGTGCGCAAATTGCACATGATGAGGTTCCCGTCTCTTGAAATGTCTCCGTCAGAGGAATTACACATGCCGGTAATCTAATTGAGGTAGCCACAAAGACAACTCTGACAAAAAACAGTATTTACTCACCAAGTCATTATGTGTCTGAGGCAGCTGAAAGGTCCATTTATCTTGTGCTAGGCAGCACCTTGCATTGATATAGAGACTCCTGCTTCTTCAGATCAATTTAATCTTGTTTGAGAACCTATGATTGCAGACAAAGCTGGTTATTTCTCCATGTTTATTCCCATCTGCAAGATGGAATGAAGGAAAAGCTTGCTGTGAAGTTGCACCATGGACTAACATTGATTCACAAAAAAAAAAAAAAAGCGTTACCAAAAAAAGTATTTGCTTGGGTTCAAGCTGCTTCTAAAGAATTGATCCTGCAAGCCTGGGGCATTCTGTTTTAAGACCAGTCCTTTTACAGGTAGTATGCATCCAAGGGTAAACACCAGTGTGACCAAGGTGTTTTCAGGAGGACAGCCTAGTTTCTTCAAGTTTGCTTTTTCACTGCAACTTTGCGCACTCTTGTATTTCTTTTTGGGTAGAATTTATTCAGAATACATGTTTTCATCTAAATATTTACTGTTAGTTTTGCGTTAAGATTTCCTTGTTAAAATGTTTGTGCCATAATGCTTGTAAACACAAATACCATGACATGGCCAGTGCTGGTAATTAATATAGTCCATCATGTAATCCAGAACAGCATGTTCCAGGTTGTCAAAAAGCTATTAAACCTAGTGAAATAAACATAATACAGTATAAAGTACAGCAACCAGTCTCATACTTGGCTTCCACCTCTTTCACAAGCATAAAGATTAATTTCATCAGAACGTGTCTTGTCACGTCACGTGTTCCCTCTTCATAAATTGTTTTCCACACCTACTTTGTTATTGTGTTATATGTAGTTTGACAGAGCAAGTGAAACCAGCTGTTTCCTAGGAGAAGTTAACAGCGGCTGGTACACAAACACAAAGAAAATTGAGTTCAGCATTGGCAGTGGCTGATGTTCAGATTTAACAAGGTGAATGCATTCTTGTTTTCCTCCACACCTTTCCCTGTAGTTATCAGGGGGAATTCATGTAATAAATTGTGCTATCAAAGGAGTTGCCATGCTTTCATCTTCACTAAAATAGGCCCCTGGGGCTGATAGTGGATGGAGGGTTAACATGAATGCAGTGTGAGGTCTGCAAGTGTGCATAGTGGGGGTACAATACTGTGATGAAGAGCACGATAGGATACTGAGGAGACAATACTGCAGGGAGGGAGAGGAGGCTTGCGTAAGGGCCACATGGGAATGAGCAGCAGCAAGGTTTTTCCTAGAACCAGTGTGAACCTCTCTTGTTATCACTTGTGCTACAGATGTTTCTACTGATGATTATATTAGAAACACAGAAAAAAAGCCACTGGTTTCATTGAAAGAAAACAGAAATAAAAATATGAAAAATCTTGACAGGTCATTCAAAAGACCTTTCATCAATCCATAATCCTCAAAGACTCACGAGATGTTTCTTCACTCCTTGACCCAAATCAGACTAGAAATAGCTGCTCACCTATTGGATTGATGGAAACTGTGGTTTATCAATACAAACATCTCAAATGTAAAAATCTATGAGAGCACCAGAGAAAACTAACAGGAGCTGGATTCGTCTTTGCTTTGCAGCAACGTATCAGCACACTGTGGTTGGTATTCGTGGCAAACTCTGAGTTCAGACGTTAGATGGCCTTGAAGTTTGGCTTTCGTCATCTGTCTGGGAGCATTATTCATGTGACAGTTTGCTTTCATTGAGCTACTGACATCAAAGAAACAGAGAAGTAGAATGATCTTTCTTCACCTTTAATGGTTCCTATGAACCCAGGCTGAAATGTGACACGATAATGCAGCACTTGGCTCTCAAAAGCTTTTGTAATTATTGGGAAATGACACTGAGGCAGAAAGTTCTTTATTGTTAACGTGGAGGAAAGAGACTGAATTGAAGGTAGATTGAGGGTCTTCTAAGACTGGGAGTGTTGTTAAGCCACTGGAACACGTTAAAACTGGCTATTGCAGAAGTCAGGGAGTGAGAGATTGAGGGTTTGGTCAGAAATGTAGGCTACTCCATGTTCCTTTCTGCACCCGTCTCTTGTCCTCTATTTTTCAGTCTTCCATGGACTTTAATTAGATAACAAGGTGTGACCAATCTTTTTTTTAAGCATGAAACCATGCACTGACTTTTGGTTGGAGTATTGGTAATATTTTAAATATTTATTTAATAATAATAATAAATATAATCCAGAGTTTCTGCCAAGGATCTTTCCATTTAATACACAAACACGAGGTAACATGAAAGAAAACTGACTGAGATTCCTCAGGTCTGATAGCTTTGAGGGGGATTATCTTAGTTTTGAGAATAACAAAAGTCTATTGGGACAACCACAGGACCACTATTTTATCAACCACAGTTTACTGGGCCATCTTGCTATGTGGGTACTCCAGCTGTGTGAACTCGCTGTCAGGGAGAAGAGATTATGAAAGGGCATTTTCAGTACCGATACTGCAGAAAATGAGTATTTAAACCATTTAAAACATTCAGAATCGATATGTGTCAAAAAAAAACAATATTTTTGACAACACAAGTTAAGTACTGCAAATGTCTGGAGGGCAGAACACAATTCAGAGCAGAGTTGTCTTTATTTTCAAGCTTTGTCAGAATGAATAAATGTTGTATAAATGTTGCAGGACATCAAGATTTTCATCAATTTGGACATTATTCAACAATCACATACATAAACTTTTATATCACAAGAGGGCGTACTACACCTTAGCAGTTTAGAAAAACTGCGGGCACAACAAAGGGAGCAGCACTCAGTGTTAAATGGTGAGGCAAGGTAAGCATGGGGAGCATTACACTCGCAAAAAAAGGACAATGCTCAATGTAAATATTGTGACATTGTCTTAAAATACAAAGTCAATGTTCTGCCACCTCAAAAGTCAGTAATACAGTTGTAGCGCAAGAAGAAAGTGAAACACAGTGTTGAGGCTGTAGTGATGCATGCGCAGAGGCAATGACACAGAGACCTTGCTTTATGGTGGAAAAGGATATGATGCCTATAAAGGTGGTGGACGATGAAGGATTTCTGAACATTGAGCCAGGCTACATCGCCAGTGGCGTGAAGAAGGGGTAAACTGAAAACAAAGACAAGTTTAAGGTGAAGTTACTTTCATCCGACAATGTGGTTACAATGACTGACTGTTACATCACAGTTACATGCCACTACATTTGCTGGCATTTGAAATCAGCTGTCCTGTTATTCGAGGCCACATCAGACAGGCAAACAGCAGCGGCAACTTTCCGTTAAGAGATTCTCATTAAATGGCAGAATTTTTTGCACAGTAAATTCAGTAGGCTGAATACTTACCACGCCTGATCAGAATTGGACTTTGTGGCTGTTGCGTTTTATCTATAGCGGTTTTGCAAACAAGGATGCAAATGTAGCAAACAACATTAAGGCCATCATTTTCATGAATGTTATCAGGGCAGCCTAACAAACTGCGCTCCTGTTCAGAAGCATAGTTGTCATTAAGCTTTTGTATGATTGCGTTTGCTGTGGCACTGTCAACATACACTGATATTAAGCTGCTATCTCCTGTTTATACTGTTACCTGATGTGCTTATTTGAACAATAAAACATGCTTTCTGCCAGATTGAGGCATTTGTTGTACAGAATTTGCAATGGAATTTCTCTAGAACCTCTAGAAACTGCTACAATATATTTTCACCTTTCACAAAGTTCCTAGCATACATACTTCTGTCTTTTGGGTTATTCTGTTATATTGATTGGCTATTCTTGTTATTATCATTAATATATCTCATTGACCTGAGTTGACGATTCTGCACCCTGTATTCTACAAAGAAAAGGTGATTGTGTGACAGTGGTACAGTTGTCATGACTAATCCATCAGACACACTAAGATACTTGACTCACTCATCCATTCATGCAGCATTCGTTAATTGCCTTGGTTATTAGAACAATGCCTGTTTAAGCTGTGTGGTGCCTCCAGTGCAATGACATGTACTGTATTTGTAAATCATTGTAAACTGCAAGCCACATCATAACGTTAGCGAAGCAGAACCATCAAAGCTCTACCGCATGTCACCCAATTGCATCACTTCATTCTTCGCTTCCTTCCATCTGGTTTCTCTCTGAAACTAAATCTAGTTCTTCTCGTCATTGCCCGTGTTCCATTATCAGCCTTGGACCTGGAAATGTGCCACGTCGATGCGGCACGCATCGCCTCAAATCTAAAATGCTGTTTCTGCTGCTTTCAGGTAGTCAAACCATGCCCTGTGCTTTCATGTCAAAGAGGAGTTACAGAGTACTCAGCACTGATTGAGGATAATTCTTATAATGGAGCGTTGATGAGCAGCTGGATATTTTTATGCACTATTAATTACTGAACGGCTATTATGTATCAGGGCCTTGTCTCCAATTGCCAATTTCAAGTACTCATTAAAACAGCTCTAGAAACTGTAGAAAATAATTTGTAGAAAAGGGCCCATGGTAATACTTTGGGAAATTAAATGTTTATTCCACAGCAGGATCCATACACCTGAGGAGACCATTATAAAAAGTAATGTTTTCACTACTTATGACCATGTCAGTTTGCTTGTAGACCAAGGCAAGCAAATGTGCCAAACTGGTATTATTATCACATACCTCTTTATTTTGCATTAACAAGTGGCCTCGAAAGAATAAAGGTCACATCTGTGTTACAGAACCAAGCGGCCATGTCAGAGCATGGAAGTAAACAAACCGCCTGCCAATTCTTAAACAACAAAGCCAAAAACTACAAGACTATCCACCCTAATCCCCTATACCAGGTGTCTACAGTATGCTGTATATTAAACAATCTCAGCCTCAACAGCCTTAGGGCATGTTGAAATTGAAACCAACTGCCTCACACTCATGTTTTAAGTTAAAACAAGAAAAAACAAAGCAGGACATGTTTAAATGCAACCCACTTATATTGTTTGTATTTATTACCATTTCTATTTAAACATAGATTCGTTAACGACTCTTAAGGGAATTGTTTAATGGAAGTTAGGTGCTAGCGGTAATAGCATCAACTTGTTTTATCCCTGACCCTGGTGGTTTGAAAATTAAAGGAATTTAAAATGATAAGCCACAGACATTATTATTATTATTATCATCATCATCATCATCATCATCATCATCATTATTATATAGCGAGATGCTGTCCTATTAGAATTATATATTTAAAATTTCAACAAGGACAAAACAGCAAGGTGTTTAGGTGTTTCTCTACATTCTAACATTCTTCATATAATCTACAGTATAACATTGTTCAGACTGTGCATTATGGACAATAATAGCTAGTAAAGATGACTGACTGCTTGTTTATTTGGGTTTAAGAGAGAAGGCTCATTAAACTTCCAAAGCCTCTGCAAAGATGAGTTGTTTGAATTTTGCTTTGATTTCATGAACACCAGCAGCTCTGAACCCATGTTTCATAATCACAAGTCCCCTTTCAGATTTGGTGCCTGTGAAATATTTAAACAGGATGTTCTCCTTGAGTTCATGCCCCAGCCACAATCTTCTCTTGTGTGTTTGTTCAGTGTGTTATTTTGTCTACATGGCTTGAGATGCAATGACAAACCCCTGAGAGAAACATGCTCTCTGTTGGTGGCATCATGTACTTGTCTAGACAAGTATCAGTGTTAGGGTTGGGTATCGTTTAAAATTTTACAGTACCAGTACCAAAACCAGTCCCCTTAAAGTTATACCAATACCAAGTGAGTAATTCATTCGATATCTTGCATTAAATGCCAACTGTTGAAACCATAGTAGTTGATTGGTAGCCTGTTATTATTTTTATTGTTGTTATGGACAAACAAGGTAATCAATTTTATTTTTTTCTTGTTTTAAATAACAGTTAAATAAAAGTATTGGGAAATCGGATCGCTCCTCATCCTAATTAGTTCATCCTCACAGGTAGTACTATACAGGGAAAGATTACAGCTTGCAATATTTTTTTATATTTGAATGAGAGAAGAGGAGTGAAATAGTTTAGAGAGCAAATAAGTTGTGGGAAACAAATTTAAGATATTTTTTGATGTGGGTGTTAAAAGTAAACAACGGAAAATTATTTTGCTATCTTTCGATCAATAAACCAAATTAAAAGATCTCTGCGAGTTCTTTTTCCTTTTAGTGGTGAGTTACAAACCTTCAAAAAACAACAGTGACAAGTATAAAACGAGAAAGCAGTCTGTTTGAACAATTCACTTAGCTACACTAAATACTCTTAAACAGAGGAAAAGAGGCCGCACGTCCAGCCGATCAAACCAGCCACACATGAAGCCGCTGCAGCCGGAGGCACCGTGAGTAAAATCAGCTGATCGCTGCTGCGACTCAAAAGCCTTTGATTAATGTGATGGAACGTAGCGATCGATCAGTGACAGGTGATAGCAAATAAAAATGTACAGAGAAGTGTTAAATGAGCAAAACCATCCAAATAGTCATTTTTTGCCATGATATGATTACAAAAAGTATTGAAGTACTGGTTTGATTCTACTCAAGACTGGGCTGTTTCAGCCGATACCATAAAAGCATCGAGTAGCATTAACCCATCCCTAATCAGTATCGCGTATGAACCATTCACTACCAAAGTACGACCATTATAGTTCTTGATAAAAACTATCCATATCAATGTCTCTTCAGTAAAATGGATATTGTTTCTGAGGAACAGGTTGGTATTACACTTTCATTTTTAAAAATGATTTAAACACCAAAAACCAAATGCCGTTTATGTAAATTCAAAAATTTCAACAATTTCTGACATCAGGCTATTTTTAAAACTGTGCTGTACAATCATTTAATGAAAATAAGGAAAGTTATGACATTTACAGTCCCACCCCATATCCCTTCTACCGCCGTCCCATAATGTCATGTACAATGAATTGGTGTGAGTTGACAATGAATGTTGACACTAAGTGATATCTATTCTCTTTGTGTCAGAGACCGTCATTCCATTTACACACTAACTGGGACATTTCATCAACATGCTGAAAGAAGAAGTACTTCATGCTCAAAGAATAATTAGTTGACACTTTGATCCATTGGTACAGATCTAATCTGGCTCAGAAATGAATGACATCCTCATACAGTACAGGGGGGGGGGCTGGTGTCTATCTCACTTGCATCTACTATAATAACCTCAGATGCTGGAATATCAGATAAGATCTCTTTGATCCCTTCACTTTGTTCAAAGTCAGTTGGAGGAAAACTAAGCAAGTGTGCATAGATCTGCAGAACTACAGAATAAGTTGAATCTCGGTGGAAACCAAAATCTTTTTTAGTTTAAAAAGCAAGGCTGTTTTTGGCATACCTAGTGTAAGGCATCAGTAAGGCATTTGCAAAATCTTTGCAGGAAAAGTAATAAAGAATGCACAGTGAGTGGTAATCTTGCCATTGTCTTGATTTTCACGGATTAAAGTTCGCATAATTTTGCTAAGAAAAGATAAAATAAATGAACCCACACAGGTTTGTACTTTTTCATTGAAAGTGGAGGCTCAGCAGGATATGAAAAAAGTGGCAACACTGCGGTTTCAAATTTTCAACTGCAACTATATTCCTCACTCTTTAACCCCTATTTCCTTTCAGTTTCCACTACACATAAATGGACATGGCAATCTCACCACCTTATATTACTTAATTTCATTTTTTTTAATACAGTGGCACCTGATACATCTTCATCTCTGTGTTTAACTGTTCAGTTCTCCGCAGTGACACACTAGAATTGCAGATCCTTCTTATTAAGTTCTTACTACAGTTGCCTCCCTGTGTATGCCTTACCACTCATTCAAAAAAGGTCCGTTTTTCTCTTTATCCAATGAAAGGTCACAGATGATTTTGCAATCAATTATTAAGCATAATTCATGTATTTATACGTTTTTGGTTGATATAGAAGTCTAAATGTAAAAATCATTAAATGCACACGTGCTTTTGCAGCTGCTGAAGAGGATTGGGCAGCACGGATGCCAGAGGCCATGTAGTGAAGGAGCAATTGAGTGTCTGGAGATAATGAACATGTGTGAGTGCAGCTCAAGTGGCAACTACTTGTGGGGAAGTAACCCTCAGAAGCGGCGATAACGACCATCTGTTTCTCTTCCAGTTCTGCCTGGGTCCAGACCTTTGAATCATCCTACTCCACTGAGATGACTGATTCCCGTCGAGCACAACACATTCTCACTCCCAACTTGTCATATATAGATGCGTGCTTAAGAACCAATGGTGTAATTTTGCTCCACAGTCAAGTCAGCATATACATGGAAGAAGAAGGAAGAAGAAGATAGAAGGTGGTTTATTTGTCATTACACAGCACAAGGCTGCATAATGAAACAAAATTTGTAGATTAACGTTAGAGATTTGCAGATTTGTACATTAATGAAGCTCAGCTAAAGTCCAACCAGGGAGACTCTCTTTATGCTTCAATCATTCACAACTCTCTTCCTGCTTCTCTAATTACCTAGCTATGGGCGTCTGGAAAATAACTGATTTTTAGATGCATAGGGATGCGGACTTGGACAATTATGAATCGATTCACAAATGTCAATAATCTATTATCTAGAGCATAACTGATAACGTAATTTTGACTGAACGAAAAAGACGGAACTCAGAAATGCACCTCTGAACCGTCTGTGCGGTGTACACAACGGAGATGTGTGGTTCTCCCTGTTTAGCACAGACAGGCAGCAGGTGATTGAATGACTGCTGCTACCAAACTTTCACATGATAATGAAATCAATGCTCTGGCATGACAATAAAATCAATGATTTTCATTGACTTTCAGCAATTGGTGTTTCCTTCTGCTATTTCCTGTTGTCCCCACCCCCCATTCCATTTTCTTGCAGGTGTTGTCCTTTGTCTGTGCTGTTTCTATCCCCCATCCCCATGTCTGTCCCCTGTCCGGCCCGGTGACAAATAAATGTAAATAAATAATAAAACAGACAGTACATATTAATACTCTCTTGTTAAAGGAAAATCTGTCTGGCACAATATAGTATCCAGCTCCTCATACTCTACACCAGGCTGCCGGGCAGGACAGGTTTTTACAAAAAGAATAAGAAGAAAAAAAAGAAAGTGAGCAGAGCAGAGGAAAACATGAGCGCTTCGTTTCAGTCTGACACTAAATGTACAGTGCAGGGCACAGCGTGTCCGTTTATTAAAGATTGTCTGTTGTTTTCCAACCGCTGGAAAAGTGAAGGCAGTTAGCACGAGCTAAGTTTGTTTGTTGGGTTGTCATTCATCCTCTCATAGAGTACACAAATGAATGAAATGCTGTTTCCTCAAGGCCCATGGTGGTCAATACAAGATTACAACAATCAACCTACAAGACAGACAGACACAAACATGTAACTGCACTAGACGAGACAAAAGGAACTGATATTTTAAGGTGGACTGAACATTGGTTGGCTGGAGCATTGTAAAGTGCATAGTTAAACTCCTATCTGACTCCATGCTAATAACAGCAGCGTCAGGAATAAAAATTGCAGCAGCAGAGGTCAGTAATAATGCTGAAATAATGTAATAATGCTATGCAATGTTAGCTACATTTATGTGAAGTTACATTAAATATCTGCATTTCTTTACCGCTTACTTTGCTTTAAAAGAACCAAATAGTCACACAGTGAGAAAAACTAGATCGTGCAAGGATCTCCATCAGCCAATCATGTAGTCACTATCGAACTTGAATTCTGTTCTCCTCTCTCTTGCTCTCAGCTGCCATTTCAGTGTGAAATCACAGCGGCCCTCCTGCACCCCATTCCCTTCAAGTTCATCATATACAGGCCCAGGTCAAGCTTATCAGAAGTTCACTCCTCATCACATCCAGATCTTCAGCATTCATCCTCTCACCACCACCACCAATGTCCAGACTCCCCTGTAGCAACCCTCTGAGGCACCTCAACAACCAAAGTGTTATTCTACCAGATGGTAATGCTGACTGGGGGAGGGACTGATTGGAGGTGATTATACATCTGGAAAGGTTCAACAAACCTGGGGATCTGCAGCAGACAATGCCTCTTTCAGAATAACAATCCCCTCACAATCTCTCCTCACAACGCCGATGGCCTGTGCAATTTTGAGTACACAACCGTCCATCCTGAAGCAGAGTTAGCAAATTTGGAGGGATGAGACAATGAGGGGAAGTGAAATTCACTTTTTCGTTCACCCCTCCGCTGTACAAAAATGTGGACTCTCAGGCTAAAGGCGGCGTTGAGGCTGTAGGCCGCACAGGACATCTGTTCTCTGGCTGCCCGCCAAAACCAGTGTGTTTCATACTCTGGTGCATGTTGAAATGAAGGCTGGTATTCACAGCTGTGCTTCAATGCATAGTGATTTATCCCAGCTGACTGTCTTTCCTTTTTTTGTGCTCCATGTTGTGTATCTAAGGAATTATTGAATGAATAAGTGTCTGTTCCCAGTAAATAAATAACTAGAACAATCGACTGTTTAACTAAATTAATTCTTAGTTCATCATTCAATTGATTTAACATTGGTCAAATTGTTTCTCCAGTAGTCCCCCCACAGATGAATGCAGTCAGTGGATTAAATTCATTCTGAGGAAACAAACAACAAGCCTGTTAGAAAACTAAGCTCACAGCAAAATGACCATTGTACAGTTTCTTATCTTGACATACCTGTGTGCACAGTAAATGTGGCACAGATGGGTCACACATAAAACAATCTTCAATCAAATTGGGCTGTGATCACAACACAATGTTCTCCCACAAAAAACACAAATAAAACGTGACTATATCTTCCACTAGATTGTACCAAATGGGGGTTGAAGAAACAAGAGTAGCTGGAGGCATTTTTTTTTAATGTGCATGGATTTGTGCCATCAAAGAAAACAAAACCACAAAGACAGAGTTCTAGAGGGACCATTAGGCCAACTTTAACACACAAAGTCCAAATAATGTGTCTGTATACTGTTTTTTTTACCATAAAATAGAAATATTTAGATGAGAAATATTCATCTTCAAAAAACCTATCTAAGAACGACTGCAGATTATGTGAGGAGAAAGTCAAACTTCTAAAATCTCTGGGTGTCTGAAAGGGCTCAAAGACTGGGTCACACTGCCTCTCTGACCAGGTCAAACTTATTGAGCTGCTTACAGAGCTATGGTTTAAATTGTTCATAAAGTAGGCATTTGGCCTGACATCTCGGAATCGCCTGGAATACTTAAAGTGGACCTCAGTTAAACTCAGAGAAAGGGATATTGTTAATGTATTTAGTAGAAGCCAGTGACAAGTTTAACACACATAATATATTAATATGCTATGTAACATAACATTAGAAACAAATTCAACTACACGGTATGTTTTTTTGTTTTTTATATTTCGATGACAGTTTTATCTAACCTGTATGATGACACTCAAACGGCTGCAGGGAGATTTGTGACACTTGTATTAAGCTTTATATTTCCAGTGGAATGCCACTTCAGGTTGACACTTGACCAATGGCTGCCTAGTTAGATGCCTTGAAGCTACAGATAAACTATTCAATATTTCTAGAGGAAAATGCTGGACATTTACTCAGTGTCAAAAGGATGTCAAAATGTTTATTTACGCACTATACTAGAATATTGACAAAAATCTTGGGTCTTCAGGCTAAGGAGCAATTTTTCAGATAGTTAGAAAAATATGGTCTCTGTCAGATTTATCCTACATTTCACTTCTGTTTGTCAAGGTTGCTCAACTTTAACTTTTTCCTTTCACATGGGTTTAGCTATGCTAGCGGATCAGCTCTGGGGATGGCAACCTCATTCAGTCTGTCCACTGCTTTGGTCCAGAGTAAAAAAATAATCAAGGACACACTGGTGGATGTGTCGCAGTGTAATTGCGCCTGGGTCTCCCACACCAAAGGTATGTCAGTGTTTCCCATATTTCGCAGATATTCGCTTAGCACCTCCTCTCGCTCCCTCTCTCTTTCTCTCACTGGCTGCTTTCATACAGAGATCCCGCGATGGAACACAGAAAGAATATCCGTCAATATGCACATTCACTCATTCATACAAAACCAAAGTTTGCTGCATAATATCGCAACCATGTGTGCTATCACATACAGTATCTCAGAAAAGTGAGATACTGACCCCACAAATGTTTTTTTTGTTTATATCTTTTCACGTGACAACACTGAAGACATGACACTTTGTAGTGAGTGTACAGCTTGTATAACAGTGTAAATTTGCTGTCCCCTCAAAATAACCAATCACACAGCTATTAATGTCTAAACCGCTGGCAACAAATGTGAGTATACCCCAACGTAAAAATGTCCAAAGTGGGCCTGGTTAGCCATTTTTTCCCGGTGTCATGTAAAGTATAGTGGTGTGGGTGTCGAGGTCTGCATGAGTGCTGCTGGCACTGGAGAGCTACAGTTCATTGAGGGAACCATGAATGCCAACATGTACTGAGACAGACTGAAGCAGAGCATTTATCACCACCCTTCTGAGACTGGGCCGCAGGCCAGTATTCCAACGTGATAACGACCCCAAACACACCTACAAGATGCCCACTGCCTTACTAAAGAAGCTGAGGGTAACTGGCCAAGCATGTCTCCAGACCTAAACACTGTTGAGCAGCTGTGGGTATCCTCAAACAGAAGGTGTAGGAGCGCAAGGTCTCTAACATACACCAGCTCCATGATGTCATCATGGAGGAGTGGAAGAGGACTCCAGTGGCAACCTGTGACGCTCTGGTGAACTCCATGACCAAGAGGGTTAGGGCAGTGATGGAAAATAATGGTGGCCACACAAAGTATTGAAACTTTGGGCCCAATTTGGACATTTTCACTTGGGGGTGTACTTACTTTTGTTGCCAGCAGTTTAGGTAATTATGACTGTGTGATGTTGTTTTGAGGGGACAGCAAATTATAAACTGTTATACGAGCTGTACACTCACTACTTTACATTGTAGCCAAGTGTCATTTCTTCAGTGTTGTCACATGAAAAGATATAATCAAATATTTACAAAAATGTGAGGGGTATACTCACTTTTGTGAGATCCTGTAGCAATCCAGCTTTCTGGAACCAGCAGCGTATAAAACCACTTTACCTAATAA
The DNA here is from genome assembly GCA_024633595.2 of Lepomis macrochirus. NCBI lineage: Eukaryota > Metazoa > Chordata > Actinopteri > Centrarchiformes > Centrarchidae > Lepomis > Lepomis macrochirus. Next base: position 6,662,810 of record JALXJV020000022.1, on the reverse strand, counting down.
AACATTGACATACAGGTTGTGGCTTTTCTTGTTCCGTGTCTGTTACTTCCAAAGTTCCCATCTCAGAGGCGAATCAATGCGCCTCCGTACCTTTCATACTGCACAGCTAGACGGCTTATTGGTGCAAAACTCCTGAAAATATGGAAGTGTGAAAGCGGCTACTGACAACCGACCCAACTGCGAATATCCCCTCTTCTTTGTGTACGGTCTGAATCAAAACATGATCATGCATTGAATTAATCCTGAGTTGAATGGTTAGTATTAAGAACACCAATCCGCAAATTTGTCCAAGACTAATACATTCATGTAAACTCTGATAAGCTAGTCTATCTAGGTTCTAGCAATGTATAAGACCCACCTTCAAATAGGCTACATAATAAATAAATGAATAAGTTATTAGCAAGCAAGAAGCATAGCTAAGGATAGTTATGTTAACTAATAATACAGGTTAGCACGCTATACATATGATACACATTTAATTTTATTTGACTTGACTACAGGATATTCACTCTTCTTTGCCCAGGCTTTTCATCAAGCTATGGAATTATTATCTGTTACTAAAGCTATGATTCAAACTAACACATTTTGGCCTTCTAACAAAGAATACAAGTAAATCTTTTCTTATAAAATGATAGTGCATGTTGCTATTGAATAAGGAATGACACCCTGTACTATTTCTCTTTATTAATGTTCATTATTTAAAGAATCAAATAAGAGGAGATGGACCAACTCTTTTACAGCACTCCCTTGTAAAAGAGAGTGTGTCTCAATGGTACTTTCCTGGTAAGATAAAGGTTTAAAAAACTCTGCAAATGTTAGGAAATTGTGTAAATAGGCTTGTATACAGTTTGTTTTAGTTTGCTACTGCCCATCTCTGGCTGGTATTGGTTTTTATATTGGGTAATAATAAATGTTGTTTGACTTAGCCAAACTTCTGTCTGCTACATAAAGCTATAAAGACCTGACAACTATCTTGCTGTAGGATGGGAAAACACATAAAAGGCACAAGAGGATTTCCAATGAAATCATTCTATATAGCAACAAGGGAATAAAAACGTCATGGTTACTGTTCAAAGCCCTTGTCCTGATGTTTAGTGTTTAAATATCTCAAACATCTTAAAAGATGAGAAACCACTACATTCTTTACCATTTGTGACTCTTTACAAAGAAATGTGGCAACAGTATACAAATTAAAACGCTGTTGAGCCAAGTGATAGATTTGTTTGCACAAGAAGAATAGCATCCTCTTCCTGTCTTAATTCAAATCCTTTCGACCTTTGCTCTATAAAGTATAAATACAGTACCCAATGTGAAATTCAGAGCTCACACATCCTTTGTAGGTGGTTTTGTTTGCAATAATAACAGAAATATCTCAAAATGAATAATGTATTTTAATTTCATTACTACATTTTAAAATTTGGTTATACTTCCGTCTGAGCACCTGCCATTTTTTCAAGGTGAAGCAACATTGCACATCCACTATATACCTGCGAGACATGCTCATCATTACACAAGCTGCAGGGGAGGCAAACCTGAAGAAAAAACACCATCTCTAACTCAGCATTTGCTTTGATGCAAAACGTGCATCACAGCAAATCCTTTTGTGATTCAGGTGCTAAGCTTTTTGTCTGGGCTTGAAATTTCCAAGTGCTTATTGCCATAGGTGAAAACTCAAATTCAGTCTTGTCATAAAAAACTAGGCCATCGTTTCTTTTCCCAAATTTCACCTTCCTTTGTGTAAAACTTCAGCTGTCAGGAATGTACAATGTAACTTTGGGGAAAATGATTAGAGATTCTTAGATAAGACAGAAGGCATATGAACACAGGGGGAAGGGTGGGAATAAAAACCATACTACCTTATGTAACCTGTCTGTGGAGAAGAAAAGGAAAAAGATAAAGAGAGTGTGCATGAGAGGGAGAGGACTGTGGAGTATGCAGGCTGTGGATGACAAGATATATGTCATCTGTGGAAAGAAGTTTTTTCCCCCCACAAGTGCATATATGAGGCTCAAATGTTTCATTTCTGAAGTTTTTTATGAAGTCCAATCGGGAGCGGCCACCAAAACACAACAGAGATGCTGTGATAAGTAGAGAGAGATGGTGTGTGTGTGTCTGAGGAGAGGCCCATTAGATAAATAGATGCAAAATAAGTAGCGCTATGTTTGAAATGTGGCTGAAGTTTAATCTGATTTTAATGTGAAATGTATAAAAATGTCAAATTCACTGTATATGATGACAAGATTTAACATTCTTTAATTTTCCTACCAAAATGTTTTCCCTGTAGTCATGACTGATGTTTATGGAGTGTTTTCCAAAGGACTCTCTAAAATACTGTGCAACTCGATAGACGGGCACTGAAGCACCACAGCACTGCCACAGAAGTGCTCAATTCACGTTCAGCATTCTGAACAAGTGGTTCACAAATACAACAATATAACGTAAAAGTGGCACCCGTCACCCATAGACACCAGGAGCGACCTCTTGAATTTTTGTTACATTTTGTTTTTTGTATTGTCTTTTCTGTGTCAATTTGCCTGGAAGGTTTTATTATGGAACGTCGGCTAATATGCAGAAAATTGCAAGCTTAGAGAGGGAAAATGTATTTGCCAGTGAAAATAACGCTGCCGCCGCCTCTCTCTTGCAAAGGCAGCGAGAACAGTGGTGGTGCAGTGGTGGCCGATGCTATAAGGCGTCTCATTTACATTTGAAAGAGCAAAATGGCAAAGAAGGGTAGTGGGGAGTCGGAGAAAGACAGAGACAGAGTATGTAAGAACTACAAATGTATCCCCTTAGATACTTTCTTAGCCACTGTGCCTGAGTAATCACCCACAATGCACAACATCTCCTCTTTTAATTGCTTTGGCAGGTCAAATGGCTAACTACTAATTAGTAACAAGTGCCAAAGAGACAAAAATGCATCACAATAAAACACTGACCTTAGACTTCATTTTATTTAGAGGACTAACAACAAGGGATTTAGTTTTTGTGTGACGGTGTGATGTTATTTTAATTAAATGGTGAATGTTGGTCAGTGTTCCCCATGAATGAGATTAGTATAATATACTGTAGATAACAGTTCTGATATGCAATCCGATTTTGAAAAACATAGCAAGAAAATCATAGATAGAAAAATAGATTTGCAAAACGTCATATCATATCAAAACCCAGATCCAAATGTCCAGGCTTCTCAACTTTCACCAGTTGTGTAGATGCTGTCTGATAAAGTAAAGTCTGTAACACTGTCTGTGTTACAGACTTTACATTGTCTACGTACAGAACAATAAAGCCAACAAAGTCAAAAACACTGCGGTCTGAGAACAGGAGGCAAGCTCTGGTGAGCACTATGTGAAGGAGTGGAGGAGTTGTAGAGTAAAGGCCTGCCAGGGATGAATGCACAGCTTTACCAACGAGAGGGCCTTGAGGTGACTCATCTGTCTTACTCTAGTTTAGCTTCACTCATTGAAAGACTCACAGAACATGGCTGTAAAAGATTCTCTGTTGGGGAGATCAATCTTTACGGCTTTTTATGGAGAATTTTTACTTTGTGGAAAAAATAGTAACAGATGATCCTATGGATTAGATGATGCGGATTACAGTAGCATTTAAACTAGGGCTGGGCACATTAACGCATTAATTAATTAATGCCGTCGATTATTTTATCGCTCGTTAACACACTTTTTATTAATACTATTTTGAAAATCCGTTGCTCACCGGCTGTGACATACAGTCAAACTGTGGGTCACAGGAGGGGTGGGATGTTGATCAGCCTGCAAATCAGCCACCCAAACAAGCAGTGGAGCGAGGCTTCGGCAGACTACGCTGGATGCAGCGCGTGCATCACGTACAAAAATTTACGTAGGTGAGACTGTTTATGCTGCTCCCTGATAAAAAGAAAATGTTTCTGCTGATACCTCAGACAAAAACAAGAAAACAGATTTATATATGTTAATCTGTTGCTTAGAAGGTGCCTGTTATTATGTTATGATCCTGGCTCTGGGCTTTTTTTTTGGACAAGCTAGATAGAAGATAATGCCCTAGCAGTGGCAAATAGTTTTGGTTTTATTTCTGATTTGATTCTATTAATGTTTAAGTTGAGATTTACGAGAAATATTTTATTGCTACTGTGTAAAGGGAATACTGCTGATAAAAAGCACCTTATTTGTTTAAAGTGTTTGCAAACCACATGTTATTGCACTTTTGTGTACACAGCAGTACATTTAAATTAAAAGTGCAATACATTACTTTAGAATTCATTATTCAATTGTGTGCATAACTATGCGATTAATCATGATTAATTGCAGAAAATCATGTGATTAATTGCAATTAAAAATTTTAATGGTTACCCAGCACTAATTTAAACCAAAGACGTATACAGCCACAGTGAGTTAACAGTAAAGATGACACCATATTATTTTTTATTAACTTGTTTTGATGCTATTGGTTGTAAGTGGGCAAAGGTAAACCCCAGTAGCTTGAGAGAAAAAAATGCTTAAAATAGAAAGCAATGTATTCTTTACTAAAGTAATTCATATTGCTTCAAGAGCCTATTTATTCAACACACTCAAAATGAAAGGACTCTGCCGACTCTGCCTACTGGTACCTTTAACAGACACAACCTGAGCCTACTTCAGACAAGAGCTGTTATTTGACTCTGTGGTTATTTTCAGTGCAAAAGCACCATAATGCAATGTTGGATTTAAAGGAGAAACATTTCTAATTGAATAATCAAACAATGACGTTCACCTGGTTTGCAACCATAGCATCCCGTACAGTATCTGTGACCATGCACTAAATTGTAGTCATGACCATGAGTTCATATCATATCAAAAAAACCCATTAAACTAGTGAAAATTAAAGGCATCTTTCTTCATTCTTAAATGCTCAATACAAAGTTTATATTGATTTATTTATTTTTAGGAACTGAGTAATGCAGCAGTTGGCAATTATTCAACTTGTGTGTCTATTGTATCTACTGCGAATACACGGACGTATGATGTCAGTGTTGAGCCTGCTTTTTATTTCATTTATGGGACTGTAAATTGAATAATTAGGTTAGTGACAAGAATAATCCTTTTTACTTACAGGGATTACAGCTGGTCCAATTGGAAATAAAAATTTGTTGTGCTGTAGTCTCCCGCCAACAGTCTCCATTGTGTGGGACAACTTTCATCATGACCATGACATTTATAATGAAATACTCTAATTGTCCACGTACATAGAGCTTGTAACTACTGTTAAGCCTTATTTGGTTCACATATTTGAACCTTTAAGGAAAGACTAGATTGATTTCATACAGCATGCTGTAATATTCAGAAATCATGTTCAGTTGACTTCTTTTTAAGCTTTAGATGTTCCGACAATTATTTTCTTTTTACTGATAGACTACAGTTGTAATACTTTAATGTGCAGGCTTATGTAGAAGATGATGTGCAGTGCAGCTAATATCATATTATACATCACTGGCCCTAATGTTCCTTCTGTATGTCAAAATTTTGCTTGAACACTTGCCTCCTTTGATGCATCCTTCCCCCGCATTACACAAGCTGATGATAGTGCTCTAATCCAGTGCTTTAAATGACATCCAACACCTTCCACACTAACACATGAGTGCATTTTATCACACTGGGTGGTTCTGATGCACTCACATGCATAGAGCATTATATTCATGCAATTCGCAATTGAGGCCATGTGGTGAATACAATACCGTACTATATGAAGGCAAGATTGCATTTACTATATACATACTGCACATTATCTTATACGTGCATGTGGATATGTGTGTAATGGATGGGATGTGAGATAATATTGCAGGGATTGTGCACATTGGATATTTTGGTGGGCATGGGCTCAAGTTAAAAAAAGGGCACTTCTCTCAGGCTTATGATACACTGGGCAACTTTTTGAGCAATGTTGCTGGGCAATCTTGCTATAGGCAAGTCCGACTATGTTTAAATGGATAGCAGCGGTGCGGGCCGGGAGGCGGAGTGGTGGGGGAAGGGGATTACGGTAGTAATCTTTACTCATTACCATTGACGACAACGTTGCCCTGCATGATTGCTCTAAAAGTTGCTCAGTGTATCATCAGCTTCATAATTATTAGTTGTTTTTAAAAAAAACAAAACTTTGTCAATTTGTCAATTTAACTCTGACTTCCTTACCAATTTATTTTTATTCCCTCACACTCATGCAATTGTTTAATACTCAACATTTTTCTACAAAATAATCCGTTCACAGAGAGCTAGATTTATCGCAGGAGCAGGCCACAGCAAAGGCAACTATGCCACAATGTGCATGTTCTCTATGCTACTACAGTATATTTAGTATATTTATTTACAGTATATTAGAATAAATGCACCAAGGAGAGGGACACTAATACTTCACTAATACCTTGTTTATTTTTCACAAGGCAATAAATCTAAATCTTGGAAAAATAAATCTTTTAATGGTCTTATCGGAATACATATCACTTCAAAATCAACAAAAATTCACACAGCCAAGCGACAGAATACTGAATTGCCTGAACACATAAATGTGTTGATGAAATACATTATTATTATTGCTATTTTACACTTAAACCACACACATACACGCAACACACACGACTTAGTTTCACATTTGAGGGAGGGTTGTCTGTATCATGTAAAGATCTATCAGCATACAGCAAACTATCTAATCTGCATATTTAAACATAACATTTGAGGGGAAAAGCTTCTTTATGTAAGTCATTAACTGGGAAAGGTCTGTGGTGATACTTTAGTTATGTTGTTTATCCCATTCACCTGCAGTGCCTTGTCAAATGTGTGCAAATTAATGCATTTTAATTAGTTAATTTGCCTATTAGACCTTTCCAGGGTGTACCCTGCCTTTCGCCCAATGTCAGCTGGGATAGGCTCCAGCCCCCCCGCGACCCTGTACACAGGATAAGCGGTTGACAATGGACGGTCGGGTGGATTTGCCTATTAATGTGGCAATCGTGATGATGTTTTTTGACACACATTTTACTGTATTCACCATTTGTCTAATTATCTGTAAACTTGAGGCACTGCTAGTTTAGTCTTTTGTTCATCACACTGGGAGATGAGCTGGGAGGGGCTGCTGCCTGCCCCTTTCTGTATGTGCTGCTGCTGGGGGATGCGGAGTGAGCGAGAGGGAGAAAGGGCATCGGAACCCTTTTTTCTTCCACAAGAGAAAGTGCCCTTTTTCTATACAGAAAAGGGCACTTTCTCTTGAGGAAGAAAAAGGATAGGTGCTTGAGCCCCTTTTGATGTCTATGTGTGCACATGCCTGATGATATGAACAGTAGGACAAGACAGTTCTGTGATGACATGTAGCGTTGGTGTAATACTGCATTGTGACTGCAGCCGCCTCACACACAAAAGACTGCTCAATTAACGTAACGCGACAGACATGAAGCATCACAGTGTGAATACATACACACACCTTGCACCTGTCCACCTCTCTCACCCTGTCTCTCTTTCAGTGTTGGAGACACTTGGGATGCTGACATTCACTGTGAGAGCTGACACTGTTTGATGAGTCAAGCCCTTCGCTGCCTGTGTTCAGAGGTCCTAAATATGGACAGGTATTGTTGTTAGAGCCCAGCCAATATGTGATTTTAAAGACTGATAACGATTTCTGTGTTTGACGCTTTTAAAATCTGCTCATACTTCAGGCTATTTTCTCTTTTCCCCTTCTTTTCAGAAACATGTAAAATACGGTAAACAAAACCAAACATTTCTTATTATGTGACTTCACCAAGATAACAAAATGCTGAACAAAAGTACAACAAAAGATCCATTATAATCTATAGAGCACTACTAATAAAGACCATTAAAGTAAATAGTGTATGTAGTCTATTGTGTGGGCCTGCCAAACAACTATAAATAAAGAAATTCTATTACTACTAGTACTAACAATAATAATACCATCATACCATTGGTACATTTTATTCATGGACACCTCTCTGTTATAATGAAAAACACAACGGTGGATATACGGGTAAGTCATGATCTTTTACCTAATTTTTATATTTATTTTATTCATGTCATCAATGCAGTGTCACTGTCTGTCTGCGCAAGGTGCGTGTCAGATCTCTCCGCTGTAGCTGCCTGAAGCTACACCTTCCCTGTCCTCGCGACAGTAAATTCCACTAACCACAAGAAAACGAAAAGGGGAAAAGAGTGACGATGAGTTTTACTTTGTGGCTATAATAATGCTGTTGACACAATGTACAGATAACCTGCAACCCCTGCTGGAGCAAGAAAACTATACAACGATCAGTATTTAATGTTTAATTAGGCTAGAATCAAAATTCATGTTAGGTCTAATTTTCGGGACAAACCGGAAAGGGGTCGGGACAACTGCTCGTAATTCGGGACTGGCCCAGATTTTTCGGGACGTCTGGTCACCTTAGATGGGTCTCCAACATTGACAGCTTTGTGTTGGACAGATTTGTGCAGTGGTGTTCATGAGGGAGAGAGAGAGACAGAGAGAGGGACAGGTGAGTGAGAAAGAGAGAGGGACGAGTGAGAGGATGTGCTGAGCGAAAGCGCTACAGCCTCTGCAATCAAATACGATTTTTAGTAAAAAAAACGAAAATGAATCTGTTGCAGTCAGCATTGATATTGTGGGGGGTAACACAAATAAATGAACAGATGGGAAATAGTGCTGTAACATTAAACATAAAGTTACTGCTGTGAACCGGGAGGATGCCAAGAGAGGGCAATGAAAAACAGGAGGGTTAGCAAGTATGGTCAGGAATGTTTTCAGGTCATTTAAGTCATGTATTTAATGTGACAAGTGACCAACTCACCAGTAACACAGGCACTCTCTGTTCCTTTTTTGGCGTGCTCTAGACTCTGACTGATTGGTGTTTTTTTTGTGTTAACAGGGAGTTGCAGAGTGCCCTCTTTTGGGCAAACTGTGCAACACTCACAACATGAGTGAAGGATCCAACGCTCTGTTTCTTTTTTAATAGTCATAAATCTGCTGTTATAAACACATATACCAATTTATCTGCAATTTGTTCATATTGGTCAATAGTATCTAATAGGTTTACACGGTATGATCAGTGCTTGAAGTGGGCCGGAATGCCCCAGTACGCAGTACAGGCACCTCGACATTTTACTCTTTGGTGTGCCGGGACATTTTCTTGCGTACCGGGACTTCTCCCAATAAGCTGCCGGTCCTCTCCTCTGCCCTCTCCATATCAGGTTCTCTGGCGCTACGTGACGCTCACCTGTTCCCGTTCTCTCTGCCTGCTAAACTCTGTCGGCGGAGAGAGACGATGGAGAAGAGAAGCTCGGCGCCTCTCAAGCAGCCGTGTGCTGAATGTAGCTCGTCAATGTCACTTGTCCTGAACCGACCAATCACAGCCTGGATGGGGCGGGACATTTAAAATATTGACAGATAGGTGTCATTTACACTGGGGATGCTGGGGACAGGTCAGAATCAGAATGTCTCCATCACTCATTGAAAGCTTTTGTTAAAAATGTTCTGAAGAACAGAAACTACAAATGTTAAATGACAACTGAAACTGCACAATAAAGAAAACATGCAATGCAAATATGAAAGAAACAAATTTGCATTGTCTAAAATCTGATTACTGAATTATATTCCATTATATTTTGAATTGTCACCTTAATTTAGTTTCCCTTCATATAAATAAAGACATTTCCTCCATAACTTGGTGCAGAAAATGTGTGTAGGAAATTGGTGGTGTATGGTGGGGGGTGGGGTGATGAAATCTGAGGCAGGGATTTGAGGGAGGCGTAATAGAAGCTAACCTTAAAATTCTATACGTGGTGAGAAGATTCTCCTATCTATGCCAGAACTCGAGAAAACCAGTTTGACTTTTAAAAGTATGGTTGAAATGAATGATTACTTTTGCACCACCGCTGGCATTCTGTCAATGTCACATTCTTCCTTAGACAGACTGTTAAAGTTTGATGTTTGTTTTTATTTTATTTTTCTAAAGAAGAGCAGAGCAGTATCCAACACAGGTTTGAAAAGGTGAATTTTTTAGGTCATTTTCTTTACTATAACTTTCAAAGCACTTGTAGAGGATGAAGAATTAGTCATTGAGAATTGACTCTCGAAGATTTTTTGTACTTTGACAATTCCATCAGAAGTGATGCAACAGTAATGCAAGCAGCAGAGCATCTTTCAGGGGTTTCAAAGCAAGTGCTCCCTCAGTGGCTGATGCCTCCCGTGGAGCTTGGACACTTGTTTTAGAGTTAATCAGAGGCTTCTTGATTAAAAATGTAGCGAAGAAAGAAACAAAAAGATGTTCAAGTTATAGGAAGGACAGTGTTTACTGCTGCATCCCAAATTCATTTTGAATTCCTTGAACAGCTTGCTTGTTTGAAGAATCAACAGACAGAATGAATGGTTAAGATTGTATAGCATCCTTCCTAGTTACTTTACTCTACTTGGAACAGATCTTTTTTTATTTTTTGGACATGGCTGCAGTCTGTGCTTCAACCTATGAGTCACTTTATACATGTAACTTTAACTAAAAATGAATGAAATGAAGGTTTAAACATTTTTTTCCTACTTTCAAGTCAGGAAGACTTTGTTAAATGACCACTGCATACGAGGATGTTTTGCTTCCCTCCGGGCTGGCCCTGTGCTAAATGTCCTGAATACTGAATTGGGCAGACATGTCAAAACACAGAATTACAATTCAAAGGCAAGAGCTCCGGTTCGCAATTAGTAAGCTGACTGACTCTTCCAATGTCCGTGGGAGGCTCTTCTTGTTTTTATTTTTGGCCCCTCTTTTCATGATATGAGTGTCCTCCTGTCGGAGGAGAAATGTGCAGATGTGCAAGTTTGGCTGAGCGAGTCTCCGAGCGGCAGAGATAGTGTGGGTGGACGGCAGCCTCTGACTACAAATGAGAGCACACAAACGCACAGTCTAATCCGTCACACATGTAACGAGTGCGTCCCTGCTATGCTCCCTTAAGAGACACGCCAGCGTTGAGAGTTTGCTTAAACACACATACACGTTAAAGCACATTCACTCCCACACAGAGACACAGAGAAAAGGGGGACGCTTAAAGCATGACATTTATATGATTCCAATGCCCTTAAGAGATTACACACACAGGCAGCATGAAACATGTCCGTAGCAGCGCGCTGACAGTGGCTCTGTATTCTGTCTTCCTACACATAAAAACAAAAGTACAGCTTAGCCAAAATGGCCACACTTGATAGGACCAAGTATTTAGAGGAGAATCGTCTGAACTTCTGAGTATTGTCCTGGCCTCTGTCACTCTGTTGCTCTCAGTGAGAGACACAGATCTCTGTAAAGCCTCCAAAGAAACGCCATAATGAGAGGAGCACAGACCTGCTGTTAATTAAGGATTAGTCACACAGGAAGGTTATATGAATGCAATAACTGCTGATTGGGGCCCAGCTGCTGCAAAAGCAAATTACATGTGTTTTGTGCATCTAATATCTTTCCTTTTTACCCTGCCATCTCTCTGTGCCTTACTCCATATAAGAAGGCTTTCAACGTGGGTGCCATCCTTTGATTCTGCCGAATGTTTTCCATCTCTGCCTCTAATGGAACATATTTACACAGGTTTGGGAACAGGGTATTCACAATCAAGCTCTTGCCTGGCACGCGAACACAGTTCCGGCTCAGTGAACCTGAGCATGATGCTTAGAACAATCCTGTGAACAAAGTTGGTAGAACGTGCAAAGGGAGAAGTTACAGGTGGATAGTCATGACCATGAGGCGTGGGTGGACATGGATACCATCTTCATGGTTGCATATTCTCTTTACTCAAATCAATCTGTTTTATTCCCAGTGCGAGTTGAAATTCAGTCTTCTAGTGCTCTATTATGTATAAAACATGTGCTTACCCTGTGATGCGTGGCAGGGTGTCAGTGGAGAAGAGGGCGAGTGGCGGTTTGTCCCGCTCTATGAGCCATATGGTATATTGCCCACTTTGCTTGGGGTGGAGGAACACAGCCATGTCCAGGCTACATGGACCCTGCCTTCCTCCCAGCCAAGGACTCAGCACCCAGGGGCCGCTAAAGGCTGAGCTGTTCACCCAAAGGAACTGACCTGAGGGAGAAAGAAAAACAAATAACTGTAGTACACAAGGCAGCACCAACAGGATGTACTAATATGAAACTTGGAGGATACTGGGTTAGAGACTTATCAATCAGTAGTAGCAAGAAAGTTTCAACACAATCAGAAATAATTACAATCTCTCGGACATGATGTGCTGTTACAGTATGTGCAGAATCCAGATGAGTGATGGGCTACAGTATGATTTCAAATAGTTTTAAGGCTGTGGCTGAGAGTAGCACTTGATGAAAATGCATGAAAAAAAGAAATAAAGCTGCTTTGAAAAAGAGCAGTCAATGACATCCCTTGCACAAAAAAAAGAGTGGGTGAAAAATCAAAGCACAGATTTTTTCTAGCTTTGATATGAAGTCCCATTTCACTTTCAAACCTATTGCGCTCATTCAAGCAGGAAGTTCATCAGAAGCTGTAAGTCGAGTGTGTTTGTGTGTGTGTGTGTGTGTGTGTGTGTGTGTGTGTCTATGGTGAGGAAGCGCAAAGAATCTCAACTTGAAAGGAGGAGAAAATCCATTTTTAATATGCTCAGTTACAAAACGTACTGTTGATGAGGGGTAGTTAAAAAATGCAAAGCAAAAATCTTGCAGAATAAGTGATTTATTTTGGACCATTCTCAGAAACCATTCAAGGTGAGCTCGCACGGATGTCGCTTTTTATTTTGTTTGTGCAAGGATCATGAGTTGCACTCGCTGCTTCAGTAACAGTTGCAGAAATAAGTCTAGAAATATTTTGTAACACAGGGTTGATATATTTTTTTCTTTCCTTTTTCAGTTTGTTCCATTCCATTTTTAGGCTGCACTCTTGCCTCTGGATAATGGCAACCAGCTTCCCAAGGGTCACATTGTATTAAAAGTGTACTTCTCTAACTGGGACACACGTGTCTCCTTGAGTATGTCAACCGTTGCACTCAAACAGCCTTTTGCCATTATTTGTTTATGCAATTTGTATGTTAGTACTTATCAGACAGAGGAAGGATGAGAAAATAAGGCTGAACAAAACAAAGATATTAGAATGAATAGCCATAGATGTGGGAATGGGCCCATAGAGAATGCCTATGCACAGGGTCCAGATGTTTTATGCTATGCCCCTGGCTGTAGGGAAAATAATAAAGAGAATGGAATTTGGTATTCAATTAGAAATAAAAGTCAACAGATGCTTTCATTATGGACATGAGCAAGGGGACCTTGTGTCTCTCTGTAATCACAGCTTCTAAAAGTTTGACTCCCTACTTCCTTTTCCTTACCCAGAGGTTACTGAGAGACTGGTGAATATGGAGGCCTTCGATTTGGGGTGCTGTAGATAAGCCTCATTTGCTCTCCCTTCCACATTTGCATGCTCCTGTCCATGTTTGGCAAGGACAGTCAGAGCGCTTACAACAAGTTTGCAGGAAATGTGGACTGCACACATTTTCCACACACCCAGCAGTGACTTGATATAAAAAGGTTTTAAGTCTCAGCCTGGAAGGGCTTTGGGTCTGAAGGTGGAAACCTATTAACTCGTTTCCCAGTCCAAATCCAAGATGAACAAACACCTGCTTGGGAGCAATTATCGGCAGGGTACAAATTGTAACGGCAAACTGCAAAGTAAAGACTGTAATTCCATTAGTAGATTTCTGCCTCAGCTTCACATGTGAACTCCGCTGCCTAATAGAGCTTGCTGCCCTCATTTGCTGCATCACCTGGTTCAACTGACTGTCTGCCCCAGTCTGCATAGCGCAACGTGATCATTGATGGGTGTTTAAGCAGTTTAGACATGATCACTCAGAAGCTAATATTGAAACCAGCTCTGCACAGAAAAAAATAAATTTAAAAAATCACCATAATCCAAGAGGTGGAAATTCATGTGGAGGACATGTCTTCTTTCCCGGTTTAGTTTATTTGAGAGTTGCCTTTTATGGCGATCTGTGGGGATCCACTGGAAGATGGCCCACCTGTATTATTTGAGACACAAGGACTCACAGATCTATGAAAATGATCTCTTTCCTTAATAACTTATCTAAATGATTACACGACTTGTCGCTGGGAGGTACACAACAGCACTTGTACTTTAGTTGACTTGTTTTCTTGCAGTTAATAGAATTTGTTGGAAGCAATTTCTCATTTATCTGTGAGGTGTTAACTTGGCATAATCAACTGTATTTATAAAATGGCACTTGATTACTGCCCTCTAAGGAAGAAGACAAAGTCCAAAAATCAGAAGCAGAAACATTTCAATCCGAAGTGGTAGTTGTATTCTGTATCATTGAATCAAGCTGGTAAACACTTTTCTCTCTCTGTGTGTTGTTACAGATTCAATCAACTGAGGTTCTTGTTGACATAGCATACCGAATCAGGCCAACTGTTGGTGAGAGCAGAATTCCCACAGATAACAAAATTGCAGCTAAAGGCCTGAGAGAAGGAGGAAAACAAACCATTCAAATTGTATTCTCTGCCAAATCCACTAGCATAATGCATTTGCCCAGGGCCAGCACAAGCTTTTTGGGGTCCCAACAGTTTGACTGCTTCACATTTTAATTTACAACCCATTCATTGGTTCAACATAGTGACAGATTCCATTGTGGAGAGAAGATGTATATTCAGTATGCCAATAAACTGCCTTCTTGTAATAGTGTTTTTAAAATGATTTTCTGCCACAGTGATTTCAATTTTACACCTTCAATAACATTTTTTTTTTGGCTATTTGGAGGCCGGAAACAAGTTGCAAACACAACATTGAAATAGCATCACCTGGTAAGTTGATTTAAGGCGATCAAACGATTGCTGATTTACACATCCAGCAATTGTGGAGCAACAGCAGCATTCATTTGGAATTATGTTACTGGCAACCTGATGAATGTAAGTCCAATCTTCAATCTCTTCTGTCTCTGTTTCGTCTCCACCAACTCCAGAGGGAAATATCTGTCACTTTAGCTGCTAAATGCTCCACTATGTTCACCTGCTAGTCACTGTGTCGGTCTGCTGTTTGGTCATGGGCAGGTAATGTAAAGTGGATTTTTAGGAATTGTAGAGAGAGAGTGAACGGTTGCAGGCCCAACTGTATTTATTCCTATCAAGGATACAATGCTGGGAAAGAAAAGGCAATTAAAGCAGTACTGTTAAGATTATAGTTTAGTGGAAGCAATCACAAAACCATTGTCAGGATATGTAACAATTTTTGTAAAAGCCAAATTCAATGATCATTAAAAAAACTACTGATAGAATCTGAGACAATGACAATAACTCCTCCTCCCTGAGTCAAAAAAAGCAGGTTGGTATTTTCAAACCCAGTGGTAGTAGAGGCGAGTTTCCCCAAAGAGTAAAATCAACAGCTGAAAATGTGATGACATGGATAGCTGTCAGTTAAAGCTTTTAAAGTTCATACAAAAAAATTGAGAATTGCTGGGATGGTGGTCCTCAGGGTGGCAATATTGCTTTTTAAAAGTACCGTAAAACTTTAAATAATAGCCCAGGCTTTTATTTGCTAAACTCACTGAATTGACCCTCCCTTTATTTGGGACAGGCGTCCTTATGGGACAGGCCTTTAATTCTTTTTGCACAAAACTGAAACTACTATCAAACAGTTTATTTCAAACAGAATAACACTTACGTAAAAATGATCCAATAATATCAAATACATGTCATTCATTTGATCATTTATGAAAAGCTGTTTTAATTCTTTTGATCGGTGGACCCTTACAGACTAAAGGAATATGAGGAATCAAGGAACGGACACATTTGGACTTAAGGAGCGGACTTAACGAGCGCTTCAAAGTGAGTCAGCACTTTTTACCCCTTTTCTTCTCTTGTAGCCATGCAGGTTACACTGGTAAATCTATAGGAATTAGACTTTGGGTCTTGTTGAAACTGTTAAATGAACTTAACAGTGGTATTGTGGAGAATAACCGATCTAACGATGTTCAGCATGTCCATATTGACATATTGATCATATGTTTAATTTGCATTAACGATCTAAGTAGCTTAGAAGCAGCTAAAGCGGACAATGCCGCGGGATTTAAGGGGTTTTAAGGGGTTTTATACATGCAAAAAAACCAGACCAGGTGTTTAATTGAGACAGGCTTTTATTTGTCAAAATGTGTTCCCACACCAGGCCAGTAAAGGAGATAGGTGGCTATTTGGGACTGAGCTATTAATGTTTGTTAAGTTTTACGGTAGTAGTTGCACAAAAAGTGCCCCACCTTGCTGTGAGAATGCCACATATTTGCACCATACTTGTGTATAATGTTATCAGTAGCTCAGCTTACACACAACTATGCAAAGCTGAAGCAACCACTACACTATGGTTGTAGCTTATAGAGCTTGGGATTTACAGTACTGTCATGTCAAACTGCATTCAGGTTGTTAAGGGGGGTTAATTCTCCATGCATACAGTGCAACATAATATACTTCACTTCAGATTTTTAAGTGTTTAATTTCCAGAGAAGAGCAGCTAGCAATGTGTACAGATAACAACTACTGTCCAAGGCAAGGTGTTTTAGCTTATGTAATAACCATCTGTCACTGCTCCCCAATCATCGAATAAGAAATTAAAGAAGAACAAAAACATTAAATAATATTAAATCATGTGAAAAAAGAAAACACTAGTCGGAATAACTGAATAACTCCAGACAATGTTAATAGACACTTTACCCACTGTGAATGAACTCTGGAGTGATTTCTCTTAAAGCTACAGTAGGCAATTTATTGCGGAAGCATTTTTTGTTGTATTTGTTGAAAATCTCTACCCAATAACTTTTCCCGATAGCAATTAGTAGTAAATGCTCTGAGACACAAAACAACATCTGGAAACTGTGGATGTTGTAGGACTGTAATAAGAACGCCCAACCATTTAATTCGGGCTGACCTACCTGCCTATCTACCTGCACACACTCTGTCCGTGCACACGAACATGTGTTGTGGGGCAGTAGCTTTGTAGTGGCTTTGATTTTTCCAACATTTGCTTCCCTATCTTTAATTGCGATAACTTGTTGCTATACAAGTAGAAAGGAAAAGGATGTACAGGTCAAGGTCTATAGAGCAGTTACCTTTTCCTCTAACTACTGCTAATGGCAGCTTCTGCTAGCTAGCTGACTCTGCATGGACTGGAAGCTTGGTGCTTCGGGTATTGTTGTTTACAACCTAACCTAGTACAGAAGGTTAGGACAACTGAGAGCGCCCATCAGGCAGAGCCAGCAGATGTCGGCAGCTACAGTTAGCAGTAGTTAGCGGCTAAAGTAACTGCAAACAACAAGTAATGTTAAAGCTATCTGTCCATCAGGAAACTTCATAAATCACAGAGTTGAGGCAGAGCCACCAAACCAGAAAATATTTCACTTTCCTTCAAACAGCATGTTTGCACACACATTTACTGAAAAAGTGAGCAGGAGAAGAAGAAAAGATGTTTTTGCTCATAGTTTGGGGGTCTTTAGAAACACTGGGGACGCATATTTAAATTGAAAAGACACAAAAAAGTGGATTTTGCATAATATGGGACCTTTAAAGAAAATACAAGAATTTTCAAAGGAAAAGAGACAATATGGAACATCCGTAATTGGGAAAAGACCTATTCAAACCATCTGGGAATAAACTATCCAGTCTTGTACATTTATAATGTGGTCAATTAAATGTGTATTTCAGACATCAGACACATTGTGCAGTGCTGCACAACTAGAAACCAGAGGAAAGCTTTGGTAACCGCTAGAGACATGAATACAATTGTTTGCTGCTCAGAACTTTGCTTTTTCTGTCACAAGGACGAGTCCCATGGCTGCTGATCTGTCCCAAGGTTTGTTTTTCTAATTTTTTATGTAGCATTACAAAATGAACTAGCATTGTCTCCATGAAAATTACAAACAGGCGCGAATGTACTGTTAGCAGGGGGAGGTCAAGACGATGCGGCTTCTTTTTTACTTTATGAATGTTGGAATATCAGTAAATTTATTGTATTCTTATCAAAGCAATACAACTCTCTGCAATGAGTTCGGCTTCCATTAACATGTGCAAACACCAGTAACAGTATTTTCCATACAAGACCTGTTCAGTCTTTTAAGCACTAATCATGTTGAAGTTATGGCGTTCATCATCTTTGATTTAATACAATAGGGTGATTTATGTGGAGATTTCCACAGCCTTTCAGCATGATATATTACTTAAGCGTATTAGGCTGCAGTGTTTGTTTGTTGTGCGGTGGTTAGTCCCAGAACCTGTCCCAATCATGTTCATTTTAGCAATTTTTGCTGGTGTGTTTTTTAATTCCAAGGCACTCAGCCACATCAAGAGCACCAGTTTGAGTAATTTACTTCTGTTTTGTGTTGTCAGCGACTAAACAGCAGGAAGATCTGATGTCGTTTTGGCCTTGCTGAGCACTGACAAAGAGACCTTGATGCCAACAGTGCAAATATGCAAATATGTAAAGGCAACCAGATGTACATATAAAAATACAAACACGTTTTAATTGTTTGAGATAATACTCATGGTATAGGATGCTTGATAAATATTTTTATATTTTTATTTTTATATCCAATAAGGATATCATTTTATAGCAGAAAACAAACCTCAACCGAATGTGAGATAACAGACCTGAAACTGTGAATGGAACAGGTGTCTGAAAGTCATTTTGACAGCTAGTTAAAGGGCTCATCAATTCAAATAAGCAATTCTATAAGCAGTTATAAAATTTCCTTTTGTCTTGGCATTATGCATACAATTATTTTGCTTATGAAAACATTAAGGATGGTGCTTGTGGGTAAAGATTCAAAGATAAAGTTTGGTATAAACAAAGCGTGGACAGAGTTTGAGTTTTGGATCGTTCAAGAAGCTTTTGTTTTGAAAATTCTATTACTTCAGTATATAGTGTATATCTATTGCTGTAATCCTAACTGGAACTCGTAATCTTGAACAAAATCCTCAAAAATGCATGACCACAAAAGTAATGCAGCTGACAGTTGTCATATGTTGATCAATCTCAGTAATCTCAGTTTATTGCATTGTACGAACAAGATAGGGCATTAGACTTTTCTGTAATTTTAAAAACACTGCACAACAAATGATGCCTCTCTGAGACATCTCACTTAGAAAAATAAAGGTTGACTCTCGCTATCAAAGACGCAGATCTATAATGCAGTTAAATACTACTTCAATAGATAACAATTTTCCTACCCCCCAGCCACCGACATTAGCTTCACAGCAGTCATATCAATTCTTCTGTTGATAATGCCTCCAGCAGCTTTCAACAAGCCAGTATACAACTCATTAATCACTTCCCTCAAAATATACTGAAAACAAAACCACACATCAAAAGAACTGTTGGACCATGGTTTTGATCTTTCAAAGGCAAGTTATATTAATAATATAGTTATTTTGTCTCTGTCAGAGAATTGAAAAAAATAATCTGAGGAGCAAATAGCGAATGTACTCTATTTTTCACTTTGTATTATAAAGATCTTATTGTTATGAATAGATTAAACTCCAAACTGTTTCATTCTTAGACATGTCCTACTGTGCTGCCACAGTAATTTCCACTTTCGGTACAAAGTGCTTAAAGATGATTATGGGGTTAATTCAAATGTAATACCTGCAGTACATTATTTTTTCCCCCCAGACAGTCCAAAAGCTATTTCTATCCTACTTACAAATAAGCCTAATAATGTTATGAGAAAGTGTAATTGAATATTCTGTATTCTGTAATGAAGATGTTAAACTTTCTCATCCATATTGATGATTTATATGAATATAGATATATGGCTTTAATTTTTACCTACATATACATACATTTAAATAGCTCTGACAACATTGTAATCATGCACAGTCTAGAGAAAACGGTAGCCACTGTCTGTCAATCACATAAGCACTCTCAATGTCAGAATATCTTATCAAGTAAGTTTGAGACATCTGTGTAAGATGGACACAGGGAATGGCAGTATGACTGTGTACTGTTGCCAGGCGCCAAGCAAAGTAAACAAGCAAGTCAACCAAGTGCCTTAATAGTGATTTAAAGAGGGTTAATGGTGGCTTCAGCCTGAGGGACAAAGTGTCTGGGCCCAGCAAGCTGGCTGATTAAGTGGCGTTGTTTATAGATGCTGACACAAACATTGCCAACGGGTCTCTCAAATGAGTGAATGATGCCATGGGCCTTTCACCGGGCTATCAGCTGCTGAGCTGTGTTCATTTGCAAAAGGTGCACAGAAGTAAACACAAATGTGAATTTTCCAACATCATCCGTTGCACTACTGTAAGGAGCAATGATGATGGTTGCGTAATTTCCGTTTTTTCCTTTCCTTATTATCTTCCATGAGAAGTCTTTTGCATATATGTGCTGCAGTCAGAAGTAAATAATGGCAGGTCCTAGGATGTCACTTTGTGTTAAAAAGTGGGGGGGACAAAAGGTCTAAGATTATGACGCTTAAAATCTTCTAGGGAAGGTTCCAAGATCTGCCACTCACATATTTCAGCATCGAATATTTCTTCATAATAGTAATAATAATATTTAACACTATTTTAAGGAAATATTCTATGCTGAAATATGTGAGTGGGGGATCTGTGTATCAAAAGATTTTAAGCATTATATTCTTAATTTGACTGAATTCTGGAGACATTTTCTGCACCAATATATGGTGTATATGTCTTTATTTATATGAAGGGAAACTAAATTCAGGTGACAGTCCAAAATATAAAAAACATAATGGAATATAATGCAGTAATCAGCAGCTTTTTTTGTTGCTTGAGTTACTTTCTTGGACAACGCACATTTGTTTCTTCTAGATTTAATATACAACATAAACACTTTTCCATAACCACTTTGCACAGACATTTTGCTGCCTTAATGAACATCTTTTCATATTTTTCATATTCATATTTCGTATTTTTACTAACAATTGTATTAGGCACCCAAGCATGCAGTTTCATTTTTTGCATCACCAATAGGCACAATATATTCATATTATATTCTTGCAGAACATAATTCTAAATACAGTACAATTGCAGCAGAAATGCTTGTGACATAAAGTTACAAATTCCGCCAAAAGGCAAAAAAACATGCCTACCACCACAGAGACCTGGTTTGAATTCCCAGCTTAGTTGAGCAGCAAACCAACACAAATGGCAGTCTTCGCAGGTGGGAAACCCCCGAAGCTCCTTGCTTGCACTTGAAAAGAAATGGCTGGCATCGTGTGTACGTGTATAAAGACCACAATACAGGGTCCCCTGTAACTCTGAGCCAAGTAAGAGAGGCAAGGACTGCAGTACAACTTTCACACATTCATTTATGTAGTTGCACACTGAGCAGTACCAGTACTTAGCCACTAAGAAACAACATGACTGTTAACACTGTGCTCAACAAGTGTTCAGTGTCAACAGGTATGTCATCTAATTACACAAATAAAACAATCAATAGCAATTAAGACAACAATTGCCACTAATGGTGCTGATGGAGCCTGTCAACATCATTTACACTTTTTTATTAACAGAGCTGGACCTATATACTGTTTATTTTCTATTACATTTTCTGTTTATTGTTATGTCACCAAAGCAATTTCCTTGTATGTATGAGCTGATTCTGATTCTAAAACTCATCCATCCTCAACTCATTTCCAAGCTTATAAAAGGACTCAAAAAATCAACGGTGAGACGAACAACAATTCACACCAACAAGCCCTGAACGGGAGGATTTATTTGGCAAAATAAATAATCAGCGGTGGTGATTTCTCTCACATTACTGCATTGTTTTGATGGTGTGAAGTTGGTATTTTAAAGCTGTCAGATGCCACCTTTTCACAGTCAAGTCCAATAAGATCATTGTTGTTTTTTGGGTCTGCCATGTAGTCTTGTCTATGTCAGAAATTCAGTACTGCAGTAGATCCAAACTGTGCGCTTTGACAGAAACTCAAACAGTAAACATTTCATTTCAGCAGGAAGATCATCAAAGCGCTTGAAGAACCTCTCACTCGCCCAGAAATTACTCACAACAGTCTGAAAGTGTGTTCAAATAGTGTGGCCACAAAAACTCATTAAAAAGGAATGTACTAAAAGGCTCACATACTGACTGGACACTGACAAAAGAAAAAAAAAAAACTTCAGAGGCACGATGAGGGTATGGGCGGGATCAGTTTACGCAAGTTACACGGTCTTGCCTGGCAAGTAGGCTCAAGATCCAAAAGCTGAGGGAAATATATAAAGAACTGGGACACGTACTGCCTTTGTAGTTGAGACAAAAAGGAATGAATACATAAATTAGCAGATCCTCTGAGCGGAAAAAGTACCCGAGTGTTCATGAAAAAAGAAAAACCCCTCTCGGCAACAGATATCCACAGAGTGAAACTAGCAATCATGAAGTCTGTGGGAAGGTAGATAAGATAGTTTGTTGATTACTCCCCAAGCGAATGCCGATAGTATCTCCTGGAGTAAACTCCTTAAAGGAAGGATATTATCTGATTATGAAACATTAGAGGGAGATGGTTGTAATAAATCCATTAAGGACCTTTTGCCATTTCTCCTCCACCCTTGTCATTCTTATCCCTCTTTCCACTTTTCTTTTTCCATTTCTGGGGAGACAGAGTCTCTAAAGTGCATGTGTACATGCTGATGTGAAAAGGCGCCCACTCGGCATTTTGTGTGCATGTTTAATTAATTCACCCAGATTAGAATTAATGTGTTTGTGTTTGCATGTGCACAAGGGTATAAGAGCGCCACAGTTCCATCTGAAGGCAGGTTTGTTCCTCAGTGATGGTTTATGAGTATGTGTTGTGTTATGGTATAGCATGGTTGATAAGGGATTGGCTATAGACTCAGAGTCAGTCAGCCAGCAGCCTCTGAGCTATGTAAAGGGAAAAGCTATGTGATGGATCACAATCCACTGGGGAAAGTCAACACTTCCTTCCCCTGCCAACACCCCCTGCCTGGCGTACTTGCAGGGAGAAATCCCACGGTGGCTCTCAACAACAGGCCTGGAAGCACCATGCCAGTGTCGCAGCCAAGAACCACACACAGGGCAAACCAGGTGCAGTATCTGTGAGCTTGCATTTGCTTTGTGTGGCAGGCTGTATGGACTCTGTTCACTAGAATGTTAGAATGTGTGTCTATTACCTGTGTGCTTGGCGGAAGACGTGCAATGCAATGAAATCAGAATAAAAGAAAAAGAAGAGTGAAATTATAATGTATTATTACTGAAAAGGGGTGTTTTCATCATTCTTTAAATGATGAGAAATATATTGACCTGTCCATTGTCTCATTTGCTCTATTTGAAAATAGAATAAACCATTATTCAGTACTTATTTTGTCAGAGCCCATTCTTCTATAATTTGCTTTTTGAACGAGTTTCTGAAGTCTAATGAAAATTCAATGACATACTTTCCAAATGGCTGCGATGGTTCAGGGAATGAGGAGGAACTGAATATTATGACAGTAGAAGAACAAACTATAAAGAAGTGAACACTCTTTCACACGTCTGCGCAGTTATGTCATCCTTTCAATGTTAAAGGCTGATGGCAAACTGGTCTATAAAAGAACAGATAGGTTACTCATTAAGGAATCAACCGTACTTTCTTTCTTTGATTTGTTGTTCTTGTTGAATTACACATTTAGACAGGACATTATGGGGTACAATGGCCAAAACCTTAATACAAACACAATCATTTCTTTGTAAGCAGCATTGTCAGTTCAAATTGAGATTGTGAAATGCAGGCAGTTAAGATTCTGTGCATAGCAGCTATACTTTAAGGAAGCTGTATTTGCTTTAAAGTGGACAATCTAGCTGTTGTTCTGAACAAGCCTCATCGTTACTACTGAGAAATAAAAAAACACAAACCGACTGATGTAACCACCAGAGCTTTCAGCTGTTACATGCTGGTACATGGTTGGCCAGTGTTGGTCAGCAGCTCAAGAGTCTTTACTCTACAGGCTCGGCTACCAACTGGCCTCAGTATCCAAGAAAACACACCGTGTCAAGGCCCGGCGTCAGAGTGAAAATGGGTAAGGGAAGAGGTGCTTACAAGTCATAAGCGATAATTAGGGCATATTTTTCCATATGTAGACTGAGGAAGCTAAAGCAGGGAAAGGAAAACAAACACAGCAGCAGCAGCAGCAGCAGCCTAGTTTGTGACAGTGGACTGCAACTGGCAAATTTCACAGTAAAACGTCCGAAAACGTGACAAGAATCCACTGCATCTAGTGCCTTAGTCATTTTCAACTGGTTAAAAAACTGGTGCCAGGAGAGTGGGAGTGAGCAAACAGCTAAAATCCAAGAACAGTCCTCCTGTGACACATCTTAACAGGTTTTGTTGTTGATATCACAGCAATATTTATAATTTGTGTAACTTGGCATTCAGTAGAGTGCATATCTCTGACCGGAGCAGCGCAACCGCGAAGATAAACCAGTTCCACTTGCTGGATTTCACCAAAGGTTTATAGTTTCCTTCAAGCCTCATTACAGGCTCGTTCAAATCAGTAAACAAACACTTTGACCTTCAGATATGACCAACAGGACATCACATATCATTGCTAACCACGGATTTTAGCCAAGTATAGTTATGCTACATGGCCAATAATGAGCAAATGTGTTATTACTTCTTACTTACCACAGTTATCCTTTTATCATCGTTTCGTAATAATCAATTTACAACTTTTAACGACAAAATTAGTTGATAATAAAACATCAAGTGGTTGATGGTGGGAGGTGCTGACTTTGGCTTTTCACTTCAATAGCAAAGTAAAAGAAAATGACAAAGCAGCATGATCACTGAACAAGATGTTGTCATTCGTGTGCACAAAGAGTTCATTTCTGTTGTTGCAGTTGTAAGACTGGCTCCACATCACATGGTCTAACGTGATAGCAGCCCGGAATTTAGGTGAAGATTTTGGTTTTCTGGCTCTGCTGCTTGTAAGGCCGTCCGTGCTTTTGCTACACAGTTTGAAACACCATTCCAGCATGGTGCGAGACTGCTGATTCGGTACAGGCTCCTGCAGGCACTTGCTGGTGCTGGTGAGGAGACTGCAGCATTCTAAAGCTATCCACCATCACAGAATAAAATCAAGTGCTCAGTCAAGTCATGCTCAACTAGTCCTTATGTTTATTATCAGATGGCAGCAATCACTTCACGCTGCGGGTGACAATTTGTCTGCCACATATAAACACATGGGGTGGCACGCCGAGGGAGGCATGTGGGTTTGTGGCATGCACAACCAGAAACACATTAACACTCACACACTGACACACATCACACTCTTTTCCTCACACGTGATTTATACTCAGTCAATTTCTTTCACCCAAACACATACATTGCAGAAGAAGTAAACACTGTTTAATCTACTGTGCTCACATCCTCGGCTCTTCAGATAGTGGCAGAGTGGTTGAGAGGTCATGTGTCTGCGCTTGTGTTTGCACATATAGATTGGTTGTGGTGATGTTCTTTAGTGATGCAGTCACTGGATTATTTAACGACTTGACTGGCCAAAAAATAAGTACAAACACAAGCTCACAGACGTCATTGATTGTGCAGATTCAGTGAGCTAGCTTTCCATTAAAACAAAATAAAATACATATATAGACACACACGCACAAACGCATTCACTTCAAAATGCTCACCCGCCCTTTGTGTATCCACGGAGCACAAAACACCCTCACAGACACATACTAGCATACACAGCAAAAGCTAATTTAATTAGCTATCCTGCCAAACAGGAGCTTCTTTTAATTACTTGTGGCTGTCTCTCGCAGCTTGCAGAATAAGAAACTCACCATGGATTTCCTTAACTAATGACTGTGGCATAATACTATATCGAATGGAACATTATTGAAGACGAACCAGTCAAAAGCTGCCTCCATCCTTCCAGACCATTTGGTCCTAGAGATATATAAAGTTAAAAAAAAAAACAACAACAGCCCACCAATCCACCATTCCCTCAGAGTGAAGCCAACATACTCTGTGTTACTGTGCTGGAGAGGACAAGGTTGTTAGTGAGCTAGCTCTTGTGTTAATAGATCACAGAAATAAGCAGATATGAGAAATAAAACAGCAGGGGTAGAGGCGAGCAGAAATCAAAAAGCTATCAGTTTTGTCATCAAGCATTGTAACACAAGCTGGCCCAATTATAGACAAAAACAGGTTCCACATTATATGCCAGAGCGAACAATGATTACAGTTCGACTGGTGCAATGACGGTTATACTGGTGCCGTATATTGATTTCCCCCCCTTTTCCTTGTCAGGGCCAGCCACTGCTGCACTTAGTGTGACTGAGTGGTTGCAGCTTGGACCTCCACACACACACACACACACACAAAAGCAACTTTGTACAGTTTAGATGAAAGAGTTAAGAAGCTGTTGACTGGAATGAACGCCATGCTTACTGTTGGGCTGCATAATAATATATAATCCATACATGATTGTGCTGTTTGGAGAGTTAAGGATGGCAAAAGATGTAAAAGATGTAAAACAGAACAGCAGTACTTTGGTTTAATGTATGACTGGCATGTTTACTGATTCTAGGAAGTCTCCTTGAAATCTAAGATTGTAATTATGAAACAGAACCCAGAACCCTGCTTCAGATGGTGTCACAAGAACAAATATGATTCCTGTGTCCAGCGTGTGTCTAAATTATAAGCATTATCTTTAACAGTCTACGATGCCACCTTGGTTTTACCAACAGCATATTTATTTTTCATTGCAATAAAAAGCACAAACACATTTTTTTATTCATCTATTTAAAAACCATAGTTAAAATAGATGTGTAAATATGCAAGCCATAATAAATATGGCATGTGTCTACTATATAGGGCAGGGGAGGAGAAGCACTGCCCAGAGCTACAAAGAGTTCATCAACATGGCCCATAAACAAGGCATTGGCTTTTTTTGTAATAAATTCTGTCTTTACAGGAGGCTATATATTTCTTTATACACTCGCAGTGAGCCAAGCCTAACCCTGGAGGCCTAAATCCATCTGTGTTGCTCTCTGTTTTAATGTGCTCCTCTGAGAGCTACTCATCCCTCTCTCCCTCTTTGCTGCTGTCGGTCCATTTCTGTTTGTGGGAAAGACAGAATGTGATTGCCATGGTAACCAAGGCTACTTCCACTGACTTGGGCACTGTTGGTACACTGGGAACTAGCAATAACAATTCAACACATCCACAAAGTCAAGAGTGTACCGAAGGGCAAAGGTCAGATCGCGCGGAAAAAGCCGGACAAGCCCAACACCGTCTTACTATTTCTTTGCTGTGGTGGTTTCTCATTGTGATTGCATTCTATAAACATTCTTTAACCTCTGTGTCCTGATGCAAAACAGCCAGGGCTAAGGTAATCTAGCTGTGCAAATACTCAGAACAATAATAATAATGTTTATAGATATCAGGAAATGCAAAGTATTATTTTCCCCAGAGGTTTAAGTGGTGGGCTTGCTTTTTTCTATTGCTGTGTTTGCCAGCCACCAGAACAATTCATCTGCCGAGTCATTTCTGGCAAACAGAGAAAGATGTAAATTTATTTGAATTACCCGAGCCCAGGATAAGTGAAAGCAGGAGAGGGTTTTAAATGCATTCTGAAGAAAAACACAGTTCCCTGACGTGAGAGATCTGTTCAAGTGTGAATTCCATCCTCACTACTCTATTTCTTCACTTTCTATTTTTACAGACTTTGGAGGACCTCTACTAAGCTGTATTTTGCATACCATAGGTGGTCATTGAAAGCACAGCTTCTGTACTGCACACAAAAAGGAATTCATTTAGATTGGAGAGACTACATGATTTCCCTGACCAAAAAGGCATCTTTGTCCATTTTCGATCAAATCTTTTCTGGCTCTCCTGTCTGCCGTTTTACTGTATTCTTGATTGCAGATGGTATTCCACCTTTGGCTTGGGGCAGGAGCTCAGTTTGGCTTCACATACAGACTGGCAGAAGAGATGCAACTAGCAGGGTCTCTTCTCTCACTTTGGCATCCAAGCCTGTGGTATTTCAGTTACACTGTCAGTCTGGCATTTAGCTCAGCCGTTGATGGACACTAATAGGGGCTTGGCTGCTCCACTATTACCCTAAAGGGAACTCTCGTCAGCAACTATGTGATCAGTTGCTTGATCAAGGATGTCTAACTACAAGCCTGATTGATCCAGGAGGTCTTAAGGCAGATCTGTAACACACCTTCCTGATCTTACCAGGAAAGCATGGTGAAAGGGATAGTTTGGGATTTTTGTAATGGGACTGTACCATAGTCAGTGTCTTACCTGGAGTAAATGAGGGTCGACGTGTCCACTGTTTGGAGAAACAGAGTTTCTCAAACAGAAACAGAGTTTGAGACGCTAAACAACGTACTGCTGTGGACAGGGGCAGCAGCAAATCGTTTTTAAGCCACCGAAATGAAGGCTCACAGGGAATATTTTCAGCGCATTTACTTTGCCTTCAGACAGGCATTTCCTTTGGAACTACAGTTTGGGTCAGACTTTCAGCGGTTTATGGCAGAGGCAACGGATGAAAGAAAATTAAAGTGAGGATGATGATATGATGCTGAGTATGAAATGTTGTTCACTAAGCACTCGCCATCTTTTAAATCTTTAGACAAGTGAAGCTTGATCTCGTAACCGCACTTTCTGACCCAAACAGCTAATCTCTGGTGGCCTTACGCAGTGAGCAACCAAGTTGCTCTTACGCATAGCAATACAAGAGTTGAGAAAATGTAGTTTCAAAGGAAATAACAGCAAAGTAATGCACTAAAAATATTCTAAACATAGCATATACCTACCTGAACACATATAGATTTTATTTTGTGGGCCTTCTTTCAGTTAAAATAGGTTTTTCTGCTGACCCAGCCTACAGCAGTACATTGCTTAGCTTCCCTGCCTGTACAACTCTCTCTGCTTCTTAAACTGGGGTCACACTGGCTGCCATCTACTGTATGTAAAACACTGACCATGTATGACTACTTCATACAGCCGCATGCCAAAAAAATGAATTATCCCTTTAAGATTTTCATTGATATTTTTAAATCAGAAAGAATTGATAGACTATCACATTGTTGGTTTTATTTTTTTTCATGGAAAATACAGAAAGAAAAGAAAAATACAGAACATCACCAGCCTCAGCATCATTAAAGCTGGTCTCATGATGACACATTACAATAGAGACAAAACTCAGAAGATGAAGTATTGTTCCACATTAGCAGCACTGGCACTGATGACGCACATAACATCAATAGATAAGGCTGAATAGTGCAGTGATTGCAGAACACAGTAGCATATGCAATTAGTGCAATTGGCCAAGGAGAATGCAGTTGGGAAGAAACAATGAGGGAAATACACATATAAAAATCAAATATATAATAGAATTGCCATGGATTAGGACCTGGGCTTTCTGACAAGATCTCTGCCTCACCAAGTGAGCTAAACTGAAAAGTGTTGCAGTAATCACACTCATACAAACTTCCCTGCTGTTCTGCAATAACGCCTGCAGAGTAAATTTTTGAAGTTGGTGGGACAACTACCATACTGACAGATTGAGTTGTAGTAGCTTCTGGCTGCAGCTAAAAATGGACAAATCCACAGTAAGGTGATGGCTTCAGATTGTTCAGTGACTTCAGCAATTTAAAAGTTTTGTTCATTGCTCACATTGTTGCACCGCTTCGTTGTGTAAAATGGCCATAATATTTCCGCAGGAGGCTGATGGGGTTGTTGATCAATACCAGTGACTCACTGATTACTTGGCCATTTGCTGAGATGTGTGGCTTAACACCCTCCCATCTCCCATGCACTAAACTTCAGAACCAAATAAATTTTTTTAAATGACAGATTGCTTCATGGTAAACTTTAACAAACACCCAAGTTCAAGAGTATGCAGTTTTTTTAAAATCAATCATTACAGTAGTCTGTTTGACTGATGAGCATCACTTCAAATAGAAAGCACCCTCTAATCAGTGAAATCAGCTGCTATTTGGCTGGAATGCAATCTTGAAGATGACAGAGTGAGTGCCTCGGTGCTGGAGGGGTACCAGGCTTGCTGAGCCTGCAGGATCCAGGCGGCTAACTGTGCACTGATTCTGTGTGCAGTGATGCAGCAGGGAAGTTAAATGGACAGGGCTGAAGCGACAATGTTTAAGAGTTTCATTTACATTACATACAGTATGAGCTCAGCTTCGAGTGCCTGCTCATCTCAGGCCATTTCTTTTCAATAGTAGCTTGTCCGTTTTTTTAGCTTCCCACCTCAGAACTGACTCTGAGTCTTTGTTATCAAATACGTACTGCGCTCACATATGTTTCATGTTGACTTAAGCTTCCTACACTTACTTTCAGGATGACTGCAACCACTAAGGTTGCTGTTTTATGACATTATCATGCGGTACTGTAGTTTTCTGACAGTTTTAGGTATTAGTGATATACTTTGGAATGAAGAAAATAGCACAAGGGGAAGGCAGTATGTATAGGTAGTATGTAATATAGATACCTAAGTTGTCTAGGTTATTATAGAGAAATATGATGCTAGAATGAATATAAAACTTCAACCTGCAATAACTAATTTGAGATTCTGGTGATAATTCTCTGTAGGTCCAACACAACCAGTGAGGCCTTTCACATTGTTTTCACATCATTTTATACATTGGTATTCTAAAAATACTGATTATACCCATCTCATAATGATATTCAACATCATCCCATTTGCATTGTAGATGGTCTGTAAACACTGGCAAGCAACACATGTGGCTTAGAAAATAAATATACAGCTGTATCCTCACATAATTTAATAATACCTATGACAATGTTGCATCTTGCATATAATTATATATATATATTATACATTATATATTATACATTGCATTACTGCCCATTAAATAAATAACACCCTATTTACTTATGTGGCTGATGGAGACAAATAGTTATTTCTATCATTTCACCCACTAACCATATGAATGTAACTCTGAATAAATAATTATGAATAATTAACCCACAATTTGCATGACGTTGATAGTGGAAACTAATGAATCTACGCATCATCCGAGTCTGTAAGAGCTTTCATATTTTAGAGCTTTTATATTTTATTACTGCTGAGTAGTGGTTGTGACCGATTCATGGCATGTTTTGATATTCTTTTGACATCAATGAACATATCTCCTCCTTCTGAATGTCAACAGGCAAGGACCTATATGGAGCTGTGCAAAATACTGTCCAATACAGGTTAAGAAAGTTGAGAATTTTTTTTTTTTACTCCTGGTCCTAAAAATGTGTTACACTATTTTTGTTAAGATAGGACTGATTTTCTATTCTCAGACTGACAAACATGGCCTAGCTATCAGTACTGATTCCATACATGCAAAAAATGTATGTAGCTCTAGAAATTAATACATCTTTTTTGTTTCGTTTTTTTCTCCCTATATTTTTAGGTGTTCTTTGGAAACTCTCCATTTTCCTCAAATCGCAGATGTAAGTAGGGCACAGGCTGTTATCTGCCAAAGATGTCTTCACTCTCCATCACTGTCTTATAAACTCTATCCCCTTATTTCTGGCATCCATCTTTCTTCCCTGCCACACATCGCCTTCAAATCTCTCTTCTTCTTATCTCTTTTTACTCCATCAGTGCCTGTGACAATTTTTCCTACTTTCCTCTCTCATCTTGTGTCTACGTGTCTTATTTGCCTCTTACTCGCTCTTATTTCAGTTCCTGCTATTTCATCCATCTCCCATAGCCTCAAATCTCTGTTTGTGTCCAATCTCTTTTTGCGTCATTACCAGCCCCACTTCTCTCTCTCTCTCTCTCTCTCGTCCTGGCCCACACAACTTTTGCTTCTGACACCATTGGCCGTCTTGTCGATCTCTCCTTCTCTTCCCACCCTCTCACTTCCATTTCTTTCTCATCCCTACTGTTAAGCAACCCGCCATTGCGGACAGCCCATGCTGTGTCTCTGGCTTTGAAGAAAGTGAAAAAAGGGCCCTCACTGGTATCGAAGAGATTTCTGTTTTCTGTCAAGGCCGGCCCTACACGCCAGAGGCACTTCATATTTTTTCAAAGACTGAAGTAACACAATCATAAGCAGCATAAGAAAGCAGCACAGCCTGACACAATGTTGCAAGGGGGGAAATAAGGTGTTCACATCTGTGAAACATCTCTGCATGGTTGCCCATTAGAGCGGTTGACGAAACTTTTAAATGGGAGTTTAAAAGTGGTTTAGGCCTGCTGTTATTACAGACTGCCATGCTATCAGCCTCCTGTGCTGGTTATGGTTTGCATCATATCGACAATCATTCCTCAGGTACCAGAATGTTTAAGTTCCTACTTAATGTTTTTGGCTAACTCATGAAGTTTTCTTGCTTTTTCCTTAAGGGCTTGCAATATTTCCCATCAAAGTTCATTTAATGTCAAGCGCACACCTGTTTTAAAAAATTCTACGTCATGCTCTGCTGCCTTAAGGCATGTACCCTGAGGATCGGCAACAATTGCTCATACTTAGACAACATCTTTGTGCCCAGGGCTAGCAGACATGGACCTCTCACCCTCTGTATGCTTTTTGCACTGTGGGTACCAGATCACCCCTGAGGCATTATTCCCACCAGGTGCATTCATCACAACTTTGAACTTGCCTGGTGTTTATGCCTTCAACTTTCCGACCCCAACCTCCCTGCCAACAATTTGCTTTGACAATACTGCCTGTAGTGTTGAGAAGCCGGCTTTTTTTCTTCACTTGCTCTCCATCTAATTAGTGTCAATGCTCAATTCCTCTTCTCCTCAACACGGCACTCACTCTCTTCCCACCCACCATCAAAGCTCTCAGTACAATTAAGCGTGTAAAGCGAGGCCAGGAGGAAAGAAAAGGAAAAAATAAAAGGTAGACGTGCCATCTTTGAAGTGCAAATTGAGATGGGGCAGGTAGCCCTCATGTGGGAGATTTGTCAGGTTTGCAGCACTGCTGGTGAGTGGAGCATGTGCTCTACTACAGTCTGAGACCATCTATCCTGATCTTTTATGCTTCATGTTATGCGTGAGTGGAAGTTAGACAAAACCATTGCGAAAGTTTCAATCTGCGTTGTGTTGAGTTGTCAACGCAATTCGTGTGTAAAGAGTCATCTGTAGAAGTAGATAAGTGGGGATAATGCCGAGAGTACTAGGGAACAGCATGATGTACACTTGTTGAAAGCTCTCTTCACCTGCTCTAGTGCTCTATGAAATGACAGACTTGTCTTTGATTTTCTTGATCTCTCCCCAGTTGAAAACAACTTGTTTTCAACAGGCACACACCACCACCCTCAGACAGAACAATCTGTACAGGCATCGCCTTTCTGATTTGGCTCAGAATTTTTAGGCCATCTGGATTTGTACATTCTGGCTCCCTCTGTGCCTTTACGTGAGGGCGGGGGGAGATGTTATAGGAGAAGAAATTAAAAAACAAAGCTACAATGTAACATGGAAAGATGACCAAGGAGAGCCTAAAGAGACAAAATCATTTTAGCATGTCATGTACAGTGCAATCCACAGCCAGAGTGAAGTTAGGATCATGACCCTGGTGACAGTAACGGAAAGAAAACGAGCAGGGGAGTGACTAAGGAGAGAAACAGGGGGGAGAAGGGCCGCGAGACAGATAACAGGGGAAAGGAAGGTCAAGGATACCCAGCAATTTCAGAAATCACACACACACACACACACACACACACACACACACACACACACACACACACACACACACACACACACACACACACACACACACACACACACACACACACACACTCACACACTGTTCGGTACTGGCTTTGGAGTGCCAGCATCAATGTGGACAACATCCTGTTGGGGTAATATTTCACCTAAGAGATAATCTGTGGAGGATCACTGCTGGATCCCAGCAAGGGTGGGGCTACAAGTTGACCAGTGGAGATTATGTGTGTGAGTGTCTTTTTAATAGTAACACTGCTGAAGATCACCCGCATGTTTGATTCAAGAGGAAGAAAGTTAGAGAAGTGTATAGGCTATATAAAGTACATAAAAACACTGAATAAATTACATTACACTTTCTCAGGCTTTCCACAAATAACTGTGCAGTGGACACAAATGCCAAAAATGTGTTTGCAAAGGTACGTGTTAATGTGTTTACTGTCTATACGTAATGCTGGCATATAACAGTGTGCTTTTTTTATGCCTTTGAGCGTGCCAGTCACTGAAGTGGAACTAACGCAAGTCAATGACCCTGCGAGAAGGACTGAGAGACACAGAGAGGGAGACAGGAGAGTGAAGGGGTGAAAGAGAAAATCAAACAAAGAAGACTGCAACCTGTAAGTAGACTGTAAAACTGTAGCAGTGTCAGCTGAGCTGTGTGATGAGTGTGTGGGAGGCAGCAGTGTATAGGGTAAAACATGGGTCTGTGAAATCTTCAAATCACTTTTAACGGACTGTCACTCTGATTCTTCTGGAGCTAAATAAGAAAGCATACATGTAATGGGAAAACGGTCCTTAAAACACACTGCAACAGGATTGCTAAACCAAGGATACTGCCAATTTATGAAAAAAGAACTTGAGCACAGGAACTCTTTGGATGTCTGGGACTAAAGCCTGGTTAGTGATCCATAAAATAAATCCTTAGGAGAGGCAGGCTTGGTATCAAAGCAGCACCTACTGACACAGTGAATTGGCCAGAGTACAAAAGACTGACTGTGCGCCAAGAGGTTGCCCCACTAGAATTTATACACTTTTTGCATTTAACAATAATCAAGCACTTTTCATGTACAGTACAAACAAAACAATATCCAAAATAGTTTAATTTTATTTCAGAGCAGTTAAGCGGATAATAGCTTTCCTGTGTATTATCAGGCTTGATTATGAAAAATGAATAAGCTTAAATGGGTTAAATTGCTCACCAACAGGTGAGCACATACACCCTCTGTTTTTAAGCATGCTTCACAGCACTGATTATGTTTTCACTGCAGCTTTCTTTCACATCACTAATGAACACATTAGTTATTAGACTGCTAAACTCAAGCCACAACATAACAGTTTGATATGATAAACAAAAGATAAGCTCACTATTGCTGTTGTTTCAGGATTGTCATGGTTTAGCCTGCTTTCACTGTGTCGCACTCCACTAAGCCGTGAACACATATGTTTTCTGTGTGGCTCTCACCAGGGGATAACATCATCAAAACTGAATGACTCCACACTTGGGGCTGTGCTGGCAACTACATAGAAAGCATGGTTTTAAATGTCTTGCTGTTTTTAGCCCTCACTGTGTTTATAACATGTAAGTGAATGTCGTGGGTTAGTTTCATACATACTTTATTGTTCTTACTTTCAGATTTCAGCCTTAAAGTTCCAGGGAGAAATGGCACAAGCAGGCCACAGTGAGCTCATAGGAAGCAGCCTCTTGCACTAACCAGCACCCCTCCAACATGTCACCGAAGTAAACAACACCTTTTACTTTGCCGCGCTGTCCTGCTGTAAGGCAATCGTGACACATAAGTATAGAAGACTGAAAGTTACCATATGTACATTTTAATATTTTAACAGTTATAACATTATAAATTCATTTAAACATTTACTTATTATTAATATTATAGTCCACCACAACCTGGACTTTGGAGTCACCACTTCATCTGACGTTACATGTCTTTGGACCGTGGGAGAAAACTCACACAGACCCAAAGAGAACAACGTTGTATATTTTAGGACTTGACATGACAAGATAGAAAAAAGACTATTCACAAACAAATGAAAATTAAATGATGATTGTATGAAATACAAGCATCCAAGATGTTCCGTCAGATACAGTAGGCTTTCCTGTGCACCAGGGTGATTCAATTTGCAAAAGGGAACATCTGTTACTGTACACTATAGCAAGAAATGAGTGAGTTTATCCCTCATCTGTTGTATCACGCCAGGATTCAGCTTGATATGGAGAATAAAGACAGACTGAAACAATGACTGGGAGATTACCCAGGGGGATTTTCTGGCAATATGGATACGTTTTCACATACTCACTTGAGCCATCACCTCTAGAACAGTGATTTGGACATAAAAGCTACAACAAACAGGCTGAGTCCACCAAATCAGACTATAGTGAAGCTGCTCCAGACAGTTTAGTCTTGTGTCTTTTACAACCAACTAATACTATCCGATGATTAATTCATTAAGGATTAAATATGTGGGTCATGTTAACTATAAGGTCTCTGTTGAGTTTTATATTGATAAACACGTATTGTAAAATTAATATCCTTATTCTAAAAAAGTTATTTCTTCTTTCACCATTTTAATTCTACTTCATTCCCCACTGTATTTTAGTGTTTACTCACTACTTGAATGTGCTTGGCTTGCTTTCCCCTTGAGTTCTCTTTTCCCCACACTCACACACACCTACGCCTCTTTCTGTTTCTTTCTCCTAGTGTGTGTCTGCTCTGCTGACTTTCTCCATCGGCAGTATGTTTTATGAAGTCACCGAAAAGACACAGAACTCATCCTTTGGATTTTTCCACCCATGATTCCATTTTCACAGCAGCAGGTGCGCCGCATGTGGGGGAGGCTTGTTAATAACGTAGCATATCGAAACAATCGAAACCAACGTGGTACCGAATGACATCTGCACTGGTGTGTTCACTGTTCACTGTTGCTTTACTTGATCTGTGCTTGTAAAATATCCACCATGTCTGTGTCTTGGAACTTAATACCAAATAACATCTCTCTCTGTGTTTATCTGCAAAATACTAAAATGGCCTGCCAAATATACTTGGCAGCCGTTAATATACCTGGGCGGCCCGCCCAAGTGAAGTCTATATGTGTGAAACACTGACATAAGATGATTGAAAAATCAAGGAATAAATCAAATCAGGTATATATAAAAGCTTTCCAACCGCAGAATCCGCAGATATTTACACACCTGCTGAGTGGATCTTTTCAAAGACAAAACAATGAAAAATGTCCAGTGTTTGGTTGTGAATAGTTTGGGAGAAGCACCAAGGCACACATAGAAACAACCTTCAACAACAGAGGATGAGGACGACGATATAGCACAGGCCTGTCTGTACAGAGATGTTTTGATGTTGTTTAAGGATGCTTCAAAATGATTCACTTCATACAAACCTTAAAATTGAGCTTACTGACAAAACACTGGCTACAGAGTGCAATAATTGTGCATAGTTGAATTGGCAAAATAATACAAAATGAAAAGAGAAAATCTACGAGGAGAATTGGAGGTTGCATTTACTATTACAAATTTAAAAGAGGAAATATACACAATGTTTATGTTGTCAACTACCAATACCCAGACAGGGACAATGTGGTTATAGCATAGTAATAACAGCTTTATTGCTGGAAAAGCCAATAAGTATGAAGGTCAAAGCACTAAAATATTCTATTTTACTGTGGCATTTGACTACAGCTGCTTCTCATGCTATCTTTCTCTCTCTCTCTCTCTCTCTCTCTCTCTCTCCTACACCGGGTCATTTCAGTCTTCCTGTCCTTTCACACAAGCATTATTACATTCATTCCATCTCAGCGGGTGGGGCAGAGTCTGTGTGTGTGTTTGTGTGTGTGGTGAGAGAGGGAATAACAGTTAGAGCTAATCACGGAGGAGGCCACCCGTCTTTATCAAGCCATTTGACACTAATGCCATTAGGTGAGATGCATAGCTATGTGAGTTCATAAAATTAGGGTTGGGGCCAGCGGCTGAGCCAGCACAGACACTAAGACTCCCATCCACAAGCAGTGAGATGAGATTAGCATGGTGCGCTAAGCGCTGACAGGCCTCATCAGTTCACATCAGGAGCAGCAGGATGGGCCCAGTGAGAGAAAAACCATACCACCCTTACAGAGCTTACTGTGCGGGGTTACTGTGTATGTGTGTGCATGTGTGTGTTAGTGAGTAACTGAGCAAGTGAGTTAGAAAGCAAGAAAGACAGAGACAGCGTGACTGAAGGTGGGCAGGGTCAAGCAGAGTATGAGTTCAAATGGATAAAACCTATCAACAATCAACATGACCCAACCTCTGCCTGGGAAGTCCAGATGTTCCACAGGCCCCAGTGCCAATGCCATTAAGACCCGAGCCAAATACACTCACAGATTCATGTTACTGATGGCGATGCTGATAGGTCAAATTGAGTGTTACATGTTTCAACAACAAAAAGACAACCTGCCTCGAACACTGATTACAGCAGACAAGCATTGGAACGTGTTCTGAGGAGAGCAGACGCTTGGACTGAGATCTGTGCTCAGGCCAGTTCTGTCATTCTGGGACAACGTGACCTTGTACGAGCAAAGCACATTAGCAGCTGTCAAAGCCAGGAAAAGAGCTGCTGCTAGCTAAGGCCAAAGGAGGGCTCTCGCTGCTTCCTATTGACGGCTGATGTCGAGGGCTTGGCTACAGCAGCGGACGTTAAAACAACCAGTTCCAGGTACAATGACCAGTACTTGAAAAGCAATCTAAGTACCTCATGATCTGTTCAGGAATTTCTATTACGCACAGGAAAAAATAAGGAATTACATTATGATATTAATCCCCATGACAACACGAAACTTTTAAAGAAGTTCTTTGGATCCCACAACTACAAGTACATCCTTTCCCTGCAAACTAATGAAGTTACTGCCTTAAGCAGGAAGCAATGTGAATGTAAAATAATCATATTGATTATTTACTGTATGTGTTGTCAGATTGTGCTGTGTGGGTGTCAACACAGAAAGCAAAAAATGTTCCAAAGTTCTGGAGCATATACTCGAAAGTGTGGTTGTATTAATAAGTGGATACATTTGAAAGTACATTAAGAAAAGTTATACACCTATTACTGTTATAATAGCCACTGTACATACTGTGACTTGTTTAGATTAATATGCACAACAATCTTATCAGAAAAAGAATTAGAAAGCCTCTAGTGGGCTATGGTGAAACGTTCATCCCCATAAAGATACTTTGCCAAGACTGTCTCATTACAATATTCACCATGTAAATCCCTGAAAGATCCATGGGATTGCTGTTTAAGTTGAAAGCAGCAGCAAGAACATTTGTATTCCTCAACAAACCCCCCCCTTAGATTTCATTTTATTTGGACCACCTCCAGCACCAAGAGAAATAATGGAGACAGCAAGAAGAATTTCAACCCTGACCGCAAACTGTCACTACCTCTACATCAAACACATCGAGGGAATTTAGACTGATAACTTTTTAATTGTGGGTTTATTAATGCTTAATCACTGGACAGGTAAGCTGCAGTGAAACATCCATCCTGGCAGGGGAGATGCAAATGGACTTCATAATACAAGCTCTAATGAAAGGGATCTTGCACCCTGCTTCTACAGACAAATGATCTCTGACTTCACTCCTGTCCTGGACAAAAGAGAATGATTCTAGCGAGGAGTGTGTTCCTGCCTCAGCTACTAATCAGGGGACATCAACTGATAAAGAACGAGACTGACTACACTGGTTATGTTGTGTTTGAAATATCTCTGGATTAAGTGCAAAAACAGAATAAAGAACCATTATTGTTAGTTTGATTTGAAGAACGACTGACATTTTGACAACACTCAACGTCTATTAACTCAACAGTTTGACAGGCTGTGCTTTCATTTGTTAGATGGGAGAGCAAAAAGCTTTTGTTTGCAGAGGCCTCATTAGCTCAGTAACCTTCGACACAGATGTTTGTGAAGCATTAGTTCTTTCAGCCAATCTGAGGACTGACTGAACCTCCCAAATCATGTGCCGCCGTCTCTTTATCTCTCTGTCAGTTGATGGTTGTTTCAGTAAACACGCAAACACAAGCACCACAACTCTGCCTACTCAAAGAGCAACTGCAAACTAATTCATTATTATCTGCATCACTTCAACCCGATAAACTTGACTGTGAGGCTGTTGCTGCCTTCTTTCTCTAACAACACTTATGTGGTTTTTCAGTTCTATCCAAGCTCTCTGTTTTAAATCCATTTGTTTTCCAACTCATAAATTTCCCTCATGAGGCACAGTCTGAAATCCACCTCCTGGACCTGGATATTCCATTCAGAGAACTGTAAGTAATATCATTTTACACAAGGAAGGGCAGAAAGACGTCATTAAGCTCTCCTAGGAAGGAAAAAGGGCATCATTATCCATCTTTCTTAGTATTCCTCACCACAGACAAAACTCAGTTATCTACATTGCCTCTCTATATTTACTCCTATCATCTCTATACATGTCATCTTCACAAAGAACGACAGGTGAAATAGGGCAACTACGTGAAACTCTTCTGTGCTGTCCGACCACTCCTAATGACTTCCTGAGCAAGAGAAATGCATCTCTCCTCACAAAGGCGGACTGCACATCAGGATTACTGGGAGTTTTCCCAAAGGCCTGCTGGACAATTAGGCCGATAAACCACATAGTATTAAAATAGAGACAAATCACTGCAGTTGAAAATCAATTGGTATGCGCCTTGATCGACTGGCACACAGTGCGTAGTTACTGGCCCAAAACAGGGTGGGGCAGGGTCGTTTTAATATCAGTCACACAATCCAGATCACAACATAATGAAATTGTTAAAAGCAGCAGCAGCACCAAAAGAAAAGTCTGTAGTCTTGAGGCACTCTGCTGCACCTGCCTTGAGGGACGTTTTTTGTTTTCCTTCCTCAACTTTTCAGCACCACCTTTGCATTTCATCTCAAGTTTTTTATCCACGATTTGTGAAACAAACAATAACCGAGTTAAGGGTTAGGTCCGTGTTTTCAGCGTTTCATTATGTTCCGATGTGGAGTGTATGATTGATTGGAGCCAGACATTGTCCTGCATGCAGCCAGCATAACGTTCACCACGCCGTCTGCAGACGCAGTCACATGTTCTCAACGTAGACCTGCTCTCATCTATAAAGAGAACAGGGCACCAATGGTACCGCCTTGTGCTAACAGTAGTAAAAAGTACATTGGCAAAACGCAAAACTAGAGAACAGGAAGGAAGGAAGGATAAAGAGAGAGAAACTGTCTGTAGGCCCCCACCTGCAAACCCATTTTTGGAGGTTGTCTTGCTTGCTAATTGTCACTTTCTTTTCCACCTGAACAAGTGACAATGATTCATAATCGCTTATGTTTTCGAACTGTACAGATCGATATCCCTGAAGCTTAACAGACATGATGTTATACTGTAATGATGAAGTGTTCCCTTCATTAGTTGAGCAGTGTAGTCTTAAAAATAGATATTAATGGATCATCTCGTGATGTGCTATACTTTCTCAAGAATGCAGGAATAAAAAGACCCAGAGCCCCTGACAAATGCTTTGTCCAGAGAGTGGGATGACCAAGGACACATTCCTGGGCGATACTTTTGCCCCACTTCGCCCCTGACTCCTTACTCTCAAGAGAGAAGGAAAATATTGAACAAATAAAGATGGATCAGGTTGGCAAAGGAATTAGGACTCGGGGTTACGCTTGACTTATGACAGATGTTTCAGCCTACTGGTTTTGTCAGGTCCGCAGTTTTGGGGAGAACACTGCTGAACAAACCCCGTTGCATTTTAAACGGGTTTAGCCCGGCGAGACAGGTGTAAAGCTGGTCGATAAGCCTTCAACAGTTTGCCTTCT
This sequence comes from Lepomis macrochirus, assembly GCA_024633595.2. Classification (NCBI taxonomy): domain Eukaryota; kingdom Metazoa; phylum Chordata; class Actinopteri; order Centrarchiformes; family Centrarchidae; genus Lepomis; species Lepomis macrochirus. Next base: position 6,621,272 of record JALXJV020000022.1, on the reverse strand, counting down.
CCCAGCTATTGGAAGAACAGAAAGTAGAACTGAATTACTGGGGACATAAAGGAGGATTATGAAATGCCAGGCACAATTTTCTGTCATCTTCTCTGTCTATCGGTATCAGAAACGATCTCTTTCATCTCCATTTCTCTTCTGCACCCCATCTAGTCAAGCTGGTCCTCTGAAGAAGACTCAGGCCCGTCGTATCTATTCACTTTTCCTCAAATACACCCCCTAATCCTTCTTCCAGACTTATCTCACTCAGTCTTTGACAGTGTCTATCTTATTTTAATATTATTTTGTCATTTTTTTTAGCATTCCTATCCCTCCACCTCTTTCCTGGTGCCCCTTTCTTATCCATCACTATGCTGACAGTGCTATCATGAATAATATTAAAAAAAACTAATATAAAAAAAACATTGAAAAGAATGTTTTTGAGCTGAGTCAGCTCCCACAGCACTGATGGTATATCCTTTGGATAATTATGGAGGGACAAGGATGTACATTTGGTACAGGGTTATAGACAAGGGAATACAATGATAAGTAAATTAACTGATTGCACTGCATGGATATGTGCAAACTGTGTCATCTTAGAATTTACATCCATGTATCTTGTCTATGTGCATGCACATCTGGTAAGCATGTTGTGTGACTGTGAACTGTACATCTGCATAAGGTAGTGTACTTACTCAGTACAGTGTGAATATCATGTTTCATGTTTTCTTTGCACATTTTATGTCCCCTTTTGATAAAAAATACAATTCTAAGAGAAACAGTGAACATTTGTCATCATCAAAAAGATTTTGACCCAGGCACAAAATCAGCACCGGAATACAAAATACATTTCTTATTGGTGTCCTTTATTCCTTCAAATTCCAAATCACAAGTATGAATTAATGTGCTGTGTGTGTAAGCTTGTGTGTGTGTGTGTGTGTGTGTGTGTGTGTGTCAGTATGTGCACACTCGCGAGCATTTGGGTATGTCTACTGCTTGCTATCAGATATCCCTATCACTGCGGACCGTGGTAAGCTTGCTTTCTGATCCACCCAGATTAGCTGTGATCTTAATAGATCCCGTCTGATCCATGCTGCACACTTCTCTAAACATGCTCCTATCTCCTTTTTTAACACCATTTCAATGAGTGGCTTAGCAAACAGGATCTTCACAAACATACAGTGCATAAAACAATATTAATACAGTATAACTTTTTAGAAATGCCATGTGTCAGATTTTTCAGGCGTATGGTTTTGTTGATCCTGGCAGAATATTAAAGTGATTTTTTTTAAACTCCAGATTATTTTCGCATTTTAGAAAGCACTGAAGGTCAACCAGACTCTTGTCCTTGTACAGCTATTATACTATCACATTTCATAAACAAAAACAATGACAAAAAATATTAGCCATTGTTTGACGTTGCTAAAAAACATCTTTGAAAAAGATGACATGTGTCACAATTTATTTTTGCTGTATAGACAAGACGAGACAAAAATGTTAGTGGTGGGCAACGCATCCCTGTAGCCTATTTTGTATTTATAGCAGCTTATTTCTTAGTTCACCATTACTAAGATGAGACGTTGCTAAAAAACATCTTTGAAAGAGATGAAATGTGTCACATTTTATTTTTGTTGGAGAGACAAGATGAGACAAAAATGTTAGTGGTGGGCAACGCATCCCTGTAGCCTATTTTGTATTTCTAGCAGCTTATTTCTTATGTCATTATTTTAATTCTTATTCATTCTCCATTTTAGTGTTTACTCGCTAAATGAATCTTCTCCCTTTCCCTTGAGTTCTATTTTCCCACACACACACACACCTACACCTCTGCTGCAAACACACCGGCTTGCCCCGCCTCTTTCTGTCTATCTCGCTCTGTGTGTGTGTGTCTGCTCTCTTGACATTCTCCAGAAGCAGTACGTTTTTTAAAGTCGCAGAAAAGACTGTGATTCCGTTTTCAGCAGCAGGTGAGCTGCATGTGGAGAGGGCTCCAAAACAAAACCAAGCTAATGAATGACATCTGCACCGTGTATCCAGGTCTTGTAACGTAATAGATTACAACTCTCTCTGTGTTTCTCTGCAAAATGCTAAAATGGGCTGCCAAATATACTCGGGCGGCTGTCAGGGGTAGAAATGAACTTTTTGGTTCACTTGCCAATGGAACTGGTAGATGAAAAAAAAATCCACCGGCCAAACATATTTTTTACAAGCCAAAATGATGACTTGCCTTTTTATGTCACGTAAACATTTGTTTCAGTACTTTTAATTAAAATAACAAAGCAACATTAATTTATTGCTATTAAATGTACTTAAGACAGTAAATTGTTTTATAAATGTACAGGATGCGTATTAACCCTCCATCTCTGGATTAAATGACTACAGGCCCGTCGCCCTGACATCTGCAGTCATGAAGTCCTTTGAAAGACTGGTGTTGGCCCACCTGAAGGACATAACAGGCCCCTTGCTGGACCCCAAGCAGGCTAACAGGTCAGTGGATGATGCAGTCAACTTGGGAGCGCATTACATCCAGCAACACCTCGACTCTCAAGGGACATTTGCGAGGATCCTGGACCACCATCACCATCATCCCGGACATCCTCATCACCAAACTCACCCAGCTCACTGTGCCAGCCACCACCTGTCAGTGGATCACAAACTTCCTGAGGCTGGGGAACATCACATCCAGCACCCGGACTATTAGCACTAGCGCCCCCCCCAGGGTTCAAACTCCTGATGTTCGCTGATGACACAACAGTCAGCTGGATCTCTGGTGCGGCCAGCACAACCTGGAGATTAACATGCTCAAAACTGTGCAGATGGCTGTGGACTTGAGGAGGAGCACCCTCACTCTGCCCCCATCACCATTCTAAACAGCCCTGTGTCTGCTGTGGAATCCTTTAGGTTTCTGGGATCCACCATATCCCAGGACTAGGGCTGAACAATTCTGGAAAATAATCTAATTGCTTTTTTTTTTATACCAATATTGTGATTGTGATTTAATATGTGATTAATTTTTAAGCTCTTTATCTACTGTATTATTCAAAACGGACAATTACATTAGATAGATTAAACATACACTGTTCTTCCTTGTGAGTCAGGCCTGTGTTATGATGAAATTAGTTAATGCATGAATTATTATTATTATGAGCAATGGTGGAGAAGAAGTATCAAATTATAATATAAGTATATATATATATATAAGAAAACTCACTACAGTTCACCACAGTGTGTTATACAGTAAGCGCTCAATACAAAACCCACAGTTCAACCAGCAATTAATGTCTTTATCTCAGGTCAAATCTCCTAGGAGCCCAGCTTTCTGTATCCCAGTAAGCAAACAAAAAATACTCAGTTTGAGGTTCAGTTCAAAAGTTGGCCAACGAAAATAAAACCAAGTGACACCTCTCGTGTTACTACTTACTATAGACTTACTACTACTTAACCACCTTGTCCCGAGCTACCCCGGTACCGGGTCGGTAATCTCTTTGCGCTGTTATAGCTCGTTTCCGTCCGGTGGGCCGCCATCTTGCCTGCTAAGGAACTGCTGATCGACTTCTACACAGCCATCATCCAGTCTGTCCTCTGCACGTCCATCACTGTCTGGTTTGGATCTGCCACCAAAAAGGACAGGAGCAGACTACAATGGACAGTCAGGACCCCAGCAAAGATCATCGGTACAAACCTGCCGCATGTTTAATGGTTTCCGCCATGGAGAGTCTGGAGGGAAAGCAGCCACTGTGTAAAAACCTTGGTTTGTTTCGTTCAGTGCGTCCCTGAGTATGTGGAAATCATACGTACCTGCCCATCCGTGCATAAGATTGCACTAAGTACTTGGGACAGCACACCTGAAAAACTGCTTTGGGAAACCCCAGCAGAAACAGATACAGTATGCTGCAATGATCCAGACGTGAGGACATGCCAGCAGCTCGTGCTTCATCCAGGCAGAGGGAACGATCACCGACCCTCCGCACCTTGCCCAGTAGCTCCCATCCCTGTCCCTGAATGCCCCAATGCTCCATTCCCTCTCTAAGACCAACAATGGGTTGTCTCGCAATTATGACCAGCGCGCTGTGAATAGTTGGTGTTCGTTCCCTCTGGCTGGATGAATTTTATGAGTGATCCATGCACTGCAGCTGGGTGCTTTCTGCAGCACCACGCAACTTTCTAAATTCTTCCATCGCATGGAGAAAAGAAGTCCGGTCGAAACGAAATTTGCTTTATTGGCAGGAATGTTAAACAGTATTGCCAAAGCTAAAGGAAAATACAAAAAAAAAATCAATTCAATTCATATAGTTTATCGAATATATGAAATAAAATAATTGTATTTCAATACATAGGATATTATTTATATTATATGGCTATTATCTAATATTGTTAATTTCTCAACGTTTTCTTTCATTACGCCTCTGTCTCTGTGCAACACTTAGTGGTTTGCACCTTCCTTTCAAACGTATTAAATACAGGCACTGTTGCACTCACATGAAATTGCTTTTAGGCTTTGTAGATCACATTGCGTGTAGTAAATAAATGTATTTGCATGTTACCCTCCCATTACTTTGCAGAATAAAATTGACGCCCCAAATTGCATATTCATTAAGGCTTTAATGACTAAATGGACAACAGGTGCTATCTTGCACTTATGAAAGACGTCATTCTGCGTGCACACCGTTAGTAGATCAGTTAATGTGTTAATTTGCTGGTGAAGCCAAGTTTGCGCATGTTTTTACTCAACTGGGTCTAAATTAGCAATAGTTAGCAATTGGCTAATAATTTGCCTGGGATCAAGAACGTCCCCAGTATGTCTCTGCTCCATCAGTGACTGCAGCATATAGAAGGCACTGCGCCATCTGGTAGGGACATGTTATGGCAGTCATGTCGAAGGCTGACCCACCTGTGCCTGGCTGGAGGTCATGAAATAAAATGCCCAACAATTTCTTACAGTTGGCTACCATTAACTGTAGTGTGTGTGCCATGCAGGGCAAAGTCCCCAAGTTGCGCTCATCATATTTGATGACAATGGTCATATTTTTACCATTATCTCACAACACCACATACATAAACCCTGGTCTTGTCTGTTTCCCACTGTTGCAACATTGTGTCAAATGTGGAAGTTAGATTGGCAGCAGAGTGGGACCTTGACATTTCTAGACAGTGTAGAAGGATTTGGTGTTGCTGTAATTCTTTGTCCATCCACTGAGCAGCGAGGCTCAAGATTGACATCAAGCTTAAGTTATATATCCAAATGTCAGTTGTAAAACTGATTGTTGCTTTGGAGTCAGCTTGTCGCAGGCTGTGTGTGTGGTCTGACACATTCTAAAACAATTCTGGGCCACAAAGTATCACCTACTCTATATCTATATCTATCTGTCTCTCTTGGGCTCACATAATGCATCAAATTTCTAAAACCTCTAAACTCGACGACGGAAAATGGTTGGTCATCTAATGCCATGAATTCCATGATCTTCCTCAAACGATTTGGCATTTTCATTGCAGATATCAAGGAAAGTTAGCAGAGGCTGTTGGCATGTGTCTGGCTGTGCGCTCTTGCTAGCTTTAGTTTTAAGGTTAGCATCTTTGCCTTTGCTAGCGTCTAAAAACTGGGGATGTTCAGCAAGTTGATGGTGTTTTAAGTGTTGGATTAAGTTTGCTGTTCTGAAGGTTTTCATGGTTGTTCCTCCACAGTTTGTTCTGACCTTATATGTGTTAGAAATTGCGAACGTTATGCCTTCTTTGCTCACCGTGAAGAGCTTCAACACAAACTTCATGATTCAGCGCGTGTGTAACAGTTGGAGTCTGTGCCGCTGTGTGCATGATGAGAATTCTCGTTCAGCGCAGAATAAGAGTGTTGGGGACAGAATCAAATATGTTGATTGACTCCGGTCACGATGAAAACATTCGATTGATGCATCTCTAGTTTAAAGAAAGAAAAGATTCTGACTTAAAGATGACTAAAATGTAATGACTTTGTCAATTAAAACTGGATTTTAACATTTTGAATTTTACACGTGATCCATGCACTGCAGCTGTGGGCTCTCTGCAGCGCAACTTTCTAAATTCTTCCATCTCACGGAGAAAAGAAGTCAGGTCGATGCAAAATTTGCTTTCTTGACATGAATGTTAAACAGTATTGAAGCTAATGGAAAATACAAAAAAAGTATTTAAAATCTATTCAATTCATATAGTTCATTGATTATAAAATAAAATAACTGTTTCAATACATTGGATATTATCTATATTATATGGCTCTTATCTAATACTGTTAATTTCTCTATGTTGAGTTGCTGTCAACTAAAACTACAAAGGATAAAAATGACTGAAATGTGACTTAAACTGATGTGAAAGCTAAGACTAAATCTAAAATAGCTGGCTTATTTAACTCACACACACACTTAAACTTCTATTTAGCTCAGCTCTCACAGTCAGTGACTGTGGCACTGGCCAGGGGTCCAAAAAAAATACACTAATTTATGTCAATTCTTGAATACTTGGCCATTTGAGATCAGTTCTGTCGATAAGATTGGAAATATTCACTCACAGTAATGAATTGACAAGGCCTTCCTAATTTTACCAGTAGTTCTGGTCTCTGTAAAGTTAGTATCTCACAAGGACCTTGAAACAAGGACATATCCTCTGTCTCTTTTTGTGTCTGGATGTCTCTCACTCTACTGATGTCTCTTTTTCACTTAGCATGTTTTCTTGTTATTCTGGTTGTTTTCATCTCTACGTCAGCTGGTTTCTCGCTTTCTCTCACACTGCAAGATGTGTAAATGTAATATAGATTCAGCCTTCAGCATTCACCCAAAAAGCCTATTTGGGATATATCAAAGGAACATTATGTTCAAAAATGTTCTTACCAAATTACACATTTACTTTGTTGTACCAGAACATTGAGCTATTACTGAGCCTCTGGCATTTCCTATCTGCTTGAGGACAAATATCAAGCATGTGTATTCATCACAAGAGTAACTGTACATTTTAAGGGAAGAAGTCCATTTTGTCTTGCACAAACAACAGAAACAATATAATAAGGTGACTGAAATAAACACTTAGACTCTTTCAATGGTGGACATTTCACTGTGGAACAAGTGTGTTAAACACAAAGGGAGCAAGCGTTGAATACTTTATGTCTTGCCATAGTCATAACTTCAGACTGGACAATCATTTTACATTGCATCATGAGTTGGCCTACTTTTGCTCGTTTTTTTAAATTTTTCCCATCAGACTTGTTTTAAATAAACACAATTAAAAACAATTGTTTCTTATTCCCTTCCTGGTTTAAACATAAGTTGTTCCGCTCATCTCATTGTAAACAACTGCCAACCATCTACTAAACTCCACAAACAGTAGCCCTTGAATACTCTGGTACAATCCTTAGGTTATTTACCTATCCTATTAAGCATCTGATCCAGTTCCTCAATACCAACGCTACCGTTACTCTACCTGCAAAGCTTGATTCTTGCCGCACTCTCTCAGGCACGCATTACAAATTTCAGTCAGTTTTGCAAGTTAACAGCACAACTGTTAAAAAAAGAGACCATACTCAGATATTCTCCAAGGAAAAGAAAAGCAAATAGGGTAGGCAAACAGAACATACTGGGCTGGAAAATGATGTGCATAGTCTGCTAACACATGATAGTTTACTGACCAACAGACCCATCACTCTGCTGGGTTTTTTTGAAAACCAAAAAGTTGCAACCCTTTGTAACTTTTAAAAAGTAACAGACTTTCCACAGTGTAGTTGTAATAAGGATTTCATCTATATAAATTAAAGGTAGGCTAAGCATTTCTAATCCATTACATGTCTTTTTCTCAAATTCAGCAAATATTTCCTCAGGGTCCGCTAGCTGTCCATTCTGTGGGAGCGCTAAAAAACTTCAGTGTTTGTAAAGGGGAAACAAATAGGGATAAGGAAACCATTCTTCCTAAAACTCTAAAAGGACTTAAAGAGAATGCCCACGTCACAATTATATATCCTTTCTTGTAAAACAGTGGCATATGATAGTCAGATATAAAGATTTTTTTTTGAATCCCAAGATATTAAAGGATTGCTGCTGTGCTTAAACTTTCTACTTTGTTCACTTTGCTGCATGACGAAGTACCTAAAGTAGATACAAAGCCGCATAATCACAGAGAAGAAATACATTAATCCTCAAAAGCATTTCTCTGCTTAATTTGACTAGTAAGCATGAACAGCATTATTCTACATAAAAAAAACAAGTGTTCCTTATTTACTCACAATTCACTTATTTTGTTGTTTTGTAGTTGAAGATCTTCACAAGTCAGCACCTTTTTATACAGAAGAGGAAGGGAACGGATAATATATGCTTTAACCCTGAAGTGCAATGTGAAGTAGAGCAAAAGACAGAAAGAGATTCCAGGAGCCTGGGGCCAAATTTAAGCAAGAGGCAATGGAACCATGCTGCCTTCCGTTCAGTTGAATAAGCACAATACGCGCACAGGAGTGTAAATGTAATGTGAGACTTGTACAGTACAGGGGCTGTCGGGAAACCAGACTGTGGACAGAAGTAACAAACAGCTCAAAAACAAAATGTAACCCCTGGCATCTGCTGAAAAGCCTGTGCTTGTTTTTACAGATGTGTCTGAATTCATTAGTCGCTTACGTCTAAAAACGTACTGAAGTTTTAACGCCCATATCACCAGAGTACAGTGAGCTCTAGTTACGAATACTGGATTGAGGACAGAACATTACTACGTACAATCTAAGTAAAAATGTTTAGCCGGTTCCTCTTTATAATGCAAATATCCAGTGGTGAAATAACAGCATTCACTCAAGTGCCATATTTTAGTATAATTTACTACATCACATTTGAGGCAAATATTGTACTTTTTACACCATTATGTTTCTTTTTCAGCTATTACTACCTACGTTTTTACAAAGGGTTTTTTTTTCAAACAAATAGGAGCATAATATATAATATGACACTGCTGCTTTTAATACTTAATAGAGCCCGACTGATATGGGATTTTTAAGCTACTCTTCGTAGCTCCGGTAGACTGGGGTCAGCTGATTTTTGTCCTGTGGTGCAGCAGTGTTTTTAACAGAGGAGCTGCACCGTGCGCTCTGGTGGGCAAACTATGCAACACTCATGACATGAGGGAAGGATGCAGATGCAAATATATCTGCGTGTAGCTTATTGGCCCATAATATCTGAAAAATGATAAATTGGTTGGGCACTACTACTTAATGTACATTCTGGTCATTACCTAAGTACAATTTATGAATAGTTGTCATTGTGATGACTATATTTATTGTTAATTGTAGTAACATAATAGAATGTATAAAATAACACTGCTGTAACACGTGTGGTAAACCAGGTGTTTTGCAACCTGTTCAGATTTGACCTTCACACCGGGTTACAGGAACCACTTAACAGTGTTATGCAAAATCAACATGTAACTGTCCTGTTGGGGTTTTATCCAACAGGACAGTTTAACGTACCTAGTATATTTAGAGCCAAACTGTAGGAGCAAGATTCAATTTGGATACTCTTTCCCCAAATCCAACCCCAATGTGCCGTGACGTGGTCTTGGTTGGTCTTGGTTTGTAATTCTGAACGGATGACACCACACTTACTCATGTAAGTGCAAGCCAGAATCTGAAGCCTCTGGCAGAGGCCCTCTTAACACTGTCAGAAAGAGCAACTTCTCCCTCCTTTTAACCACTAAATTGCCCAACACAATAGATTATCAAGGAAAACACTATTTAAACTGTGGTTTAGAGACACTAGACCTCCCCCACGCTGTGCCTGAAAGTTTGTAAATCAACAATTATTTATTGTAGATTCCACCCAAAAATCTTTTAGCAGAGGATCCTAAGAACCCCATTTAGACACAATGAACCCTGTTACGTCTGTCTGCTAAACCCCAGCACACAACATACAGGTTTAAGAATCCAGCTAGAGTTTGACATGCGTAACAAATAATGCTGGTGCAGGAGATGAAGACAAAAGGATGGTCCCTTCAACACAAAAGTGCATCACATAGAAAAGCATTGTTCTGATTCAAGTATTTAATAAATAATCTGCACAGGAGCTCTGTGGGAGGAAAAACTGTCTCTAAGCAGCATTTGACTTGACTTTTTTTTTGAGAAGTTGGTAATAACAAACCAGCCATGTATGACAAATGAATTGCGTGCCTGTACACATCTACAAACAAAAGGCACATACACACAAACTCATGTTTTTAATTAATTCAACCATGGAGGGAAGCGCAGGGTTAATGCATTTTTTAAAGTCAAGAGTTGTTCTTTTTTTCGGTTTACTAATTTTACACATTCCGTTGCGGTGCCAAACACAAACAACTCTGAAAAAGTTTCCATTATAACATTAATTCACAATTACTCACACTAATTTTAGAACTTTATTCTAAGTGTGCTTGATGTGGTGGTGTAATACTTGTAAAAAAAATACAATCACCATCAAAAGACTGCCAGCAATCATTTAATATTATGAATGTATTGATTTATACAGTAGTCTGTAGAGTCAGTGGGTAGGTTAAAAAATCAAAATAATCTTCAATGAACTGCAGAATACAGCTATTTTTAAATGAACAATTTTATATAGATAACTCGTATCTTAAAAGGTATTTTAGTCATTCTAGCAGTGTGTCTCTACGGATGGCAAAGTCGCTCTGTTGGCCTGTTCGTGCACCATTTTGGTCCAGACACAACGGCTGGACGGACTGCAACTGAAATTGGGACAGACACTCATGTCCACCTCAGGTTAGCATTTAGATAAAAGACTTTCTGACCTAAAATAGACCTGCTAGTGTGGCTATAGACTCTTATTATTATAATACCCTATTATTCACAGAGAGGTTCTACTTTGACATTTTACAATTGAACAATGTGAGTTTAAGGAACATTAGCAAAACTCTGACCGTCCTCATATCACACACTAAAAAACTAAAACAAACTTTCAGATGGATACATAAACTTCAACATGCACAATACATGTGAATGCTGTTGTTTCATATGCCTATAGACAAGGGGTTCCCAAACGTGTTCAGCTCCAGACCCTAAAAGAGAAATTTGGTGTCTACCTGGGATCTAACCCCCAGTTTGAAGTTCAAAATCTTTACTGAACATTGTATAATTCATTGAAAACAAAATCATGTAACAACGGGCAGCGGAAACCAAAATCACTAACCAAAAGGCTGAGTCAACTTGCATGTTTTTTGTCATTGATGGGCCAGAGACTGGCATACTGGTGAGGTATAGTGTACAATTAAAGTAAGATTACTTTTATATTGTCGTACTTGGATTACATTACTGATTATATTTTTAAACAATAAATTAGTAATTGTACTGGATCACATTTCTAAAGTAATCCTCCCAACTCTGGTCACAGTGACATTTATTCATTTAGCTGACACTTTTATCCAAAGTGACGTACAATTGCTATTCATGTCAGAGGTCACACGCCTCTAGAGCAACTAGGGGTTAAGTGTCTTGCTCAGGGACACAATGATGGATGGGTCACAGTGGGGGATTGAACCTGGGTCTCTCACACCAAAAGTACAGTCTTAACCATTGCGCCATCGCCACCCCATGCCAACAACATTGTTTTGTGGGAAACGGCGATGATGTTTGTGTTAATAGTTGCGATTGCGACATAAGAGGGACTGGCTTATGCTTCCCACCTGGACAGATTGATATCACTGAAGTTTAACTGACTTGATGTTAATCTGTGATGATTTAGTGTTCCCTCATTTTTTGAGCAGTGTAATAAAGTAGGTTACATCACAGCAATATTCAAATACGAGTGTAATGAGATCCTTCTTTAACAGGATCCGGGACCTCCCAGATTGGGACCCACACTCATTTGATTGGATCTGACACCTCATTTGTCACTATCAAAGTCTGCACCCACTATCTGTTAATCCTCTGTATGCTGGGAAGTGGTTTAATGCTTTTTGTAGGTATAAAATGGTTGCCAGTTTATGGATAAACCACGCTAAAATTTTAGACAGTATTACCATTTCACCACATTTTAATTATCATTAAAAACATGTTCAATTACAATGTTTTGAAAAGCTCATAAAAAACACTGTCCAGCATCAACCAAAGTTAGAAACAGTCTCCTAGACGTAGGCGTGCATGTGCGGTATGCAACGTGGGTTTCATAATTTTATATTACAAAAGTGCTGAGGGAAACTTGATCGAAGGTTATTTGCTTTATTTGCTTTATTACGAACGCAGGGTAAGTTAAGTTTTAGCGCAGTGCATGATGTGGGGACTTTGCAGTGAGGTAACATGTCACGGCTTGTATAACTTGCTAATATCTTGTAAACTGAAGCTGCCAGGGTTACCTGCTCTTGTAAAAACACATCTGAAATGCCTACTATATGTAATAAACCCTCAACACTAAAGCAGTCAAAATCATTCTCCATTCTTCTACTTTTGACGTTCTTTACAAGCTTGATCACATGAAATCTACTCTTCTTTCTTCTGACATTTGTCTACGGTGTCTTTGATGCATTTATCTCCCTGCATCTGCATTTCTTATCAGTGGTGTTATTACACTGCTTTGTGCACTGGAGGCAGCCAGAAGGAAAGCCAGTGTCTTCTGAAGAGTTTCAAACCACGCTACCATACAGCTTGGAAACCTACCATCATTTTCACCTTGAAGATCACTGGATTCTGAGATTACAAAACAGTTGGAGTTTGAACAAAGCATCTTGTTTTCCTTCTCTGCCATCGTTTCATTCATTTATCATGCTTTCTACCTATAACACATACACTAAGAAGTGAAAGACAAACACAGATGTTAGTTTTGAGTTTTCACTGGAAGGACAAACACGCCGTCAAAAGAGGTGAAAGGTTTAAAAATGTGGAGCTTTATGTTTATCTGGGTTTCAATTTTTAAACAGTGAAGGAACTGCAACAATTTTGTGGTGAGAATGATACTAAACCAGAAAGGAATGAGCTAAGCAAAGGTCTAACATTTGTCACTGACAAATTTCAGTGACAAATGAGGGAGGAAAAAGCGTACAAAGTGCAAGAACTGCAAGCAAGGTTGGAAACACACAAGAGTCTGTGGTATAAGCTGCTTCAAAGACTGGCAGGGGAACAAGAACAAGAGCCCTGTCCAAGATGGAGGATGAATCAGACCCTCCATTCACCTCTGCAGGTTCCCATTGAAATGTGTCTGATCACAGTCACGGGGAGTCCTGCACTGCCACACACAATATCTAAATGTGTGTGTGTGTGTGTTGTGTGTGTGTTAATGCATGTGTGCAGTGTGTCATCTTGTGCATTCTCTCTAACCAAAAGACGAGCCTCCAGGGAGACAACGATAAAAGGGCCTAATTAATCAAACATAACGCAGCTGCGGTACAGGTGGAAGACTAAAGAGGAATTCTGGGAAGACCTACATACCCCCCGGCAGCCACCACACACTCCACTGCTCTACCTAACATTATTTGACCCCCTGACCTCCAGGAACTCATTTCTCTGAACTGCTGCTGGCATGAGTTTACTATAATTGTACAAATGGGTTGAGCTCCAGTGCACAATTTAGCCAAGCCCAGGAAATTCCATGCACGGGTCTGAGCCCGCTTATTTCAACATTACACACACCCTCATCGCCCTCATATTCAGGTCAGGATCAATAAACTGATTGATTGAGTAAGGACAGATAACTTGGCAGCAGCCGGGATATGGGTATGGGATTGAGTATGGAAGACACCGAGCCTCAAGAAACCAATCGATCTGACCTTTAAGGATCCACTTAAGACTAAGTGAGAAGCGTCTGGCAGTTAAAATAGGTTTACCTAATATCAAAGACATGCTTTGCTTTGTGCAAATAAATGCAAGAGTAACTGGCTGACTGGAGAATTCCATACTTTTAAGGTGTATGCAACCATCAATCCAAGTGTTCTGTAATGGTTAGAATTCTAGATAACTGCACCACACAGTGACTTTTGACATTTTATTCTGACTCAATTATGCATTTCACAGGGGACAGCAAAGGGAGCATTTATGACAATTGGAACCACAGTAGGCTCTGTTACAAAACAATACACACAGACGTACATAATACACACATACATAATAGACACGCTTTGGGAGAGATGTCAACAACGCAACAGAGGAATACTAATTGGATAATCTACAGACTATCCTAATTACATAAGAACAAAAGATAATGGGATTTTTTTTTCTATCTTTGAAAGGTATGCTGTACTTGTAATTGTTTCCTTCTGTTTTATTTGTCTTTTAACTGTAGTTCATTAAACGCACAAGAGAATGATAGGATAGAGAATGACAGCATCTCCATAGCTTACACAGGTAATTATTATCCCTTGAGACAGTTTGCCTGGAAGGATGTCAGCCTCTGCTGGAGTTAAGAGCTGATAAATCTATGGAGGCCAGGAAAATATATTTTCAATTTTTGACATGCAACTTTCGGTGTTTCACAAGGGTAACATGCATTAACACAATTGTACATAACATTTTAGCTAACGATATTAGGCAGACACAAATTTCTTGTTGTCTCCTTAAAGCCATTAAAAAGTGATGAGATAATTGTGCTGTTATTCACGGCCAAGGTAATTAAAGAGGTGGTATTATACTTTTTGGCTTTCCCCCTCTCCTTTATTGAGTGATTTATTGATCTTTTTTGTGCATGTAACAGGTTTACAAAGTGAAAAAGCCCAAAGTCCAGCCCAGAGGGAGTTCCCATCTCCCACAGAAAGCTCTGCTCTAAATCGCTTGAAAACAGCTGGTTTGTAGTCCAGCCCCTCACTTCCTTGACTTGCGATATCACAATGAAAACGCATCATTAAGCTTGCCAAGCAGCTGACGGGGGTCAGACACGCCCTCAAACCAAGGTAGTTTGAGCGGAGGCCCTTTGGCTTGACTCGCCGCTTTTGTTTAGGTTTCCATTGTAGAAAAGTTGTACCTGTACCTGCTTCCCGGTCCTTTTTTTTTCGTATCACCTCACCGCCGTCGAGGTTCCAAGCGAGCTGAGTGATACTGAAATGTAACGTGAAAACAGGACAGACTGCTGATTGGTCAGAGAGAATATTCACTATTCACTGCATCATCATTGCACCGGACAGAGGCCAGCAACAGAAAGTTTTATATTTCACAGTTTTTGTATGGAATTTTATCACTAAATCCACTTCTGAGAAGTTTTGAGGTGAGAAATCAGCTGTGTAGATTTTGAATATTTTACGAAAAGTGATGGTGGAACAAAAATGAATGATGAATATTTTCGGAGTTGAGGGGCTCTCCAAGTGGCGGCGGGGGAAGCCTGCGCCAACGCTCGGGAGGAGCGTGTGAGGCCGGCCAGCTGCCCGCTCACAGAGCCCTCTGCTCCCGCCTGTTCCTGCAGCAACAACGGCAGAGGAAAACACAGCTGGAAGGTTTTCATACCGCTTATCTGTCTTTACATTCTGAGTAATACTGAAATGTTTTAAATGTAGACTGTATATATTATAAGAGCTGTGTGGATCGCTGGTGTGTGTGTCACATTGAACATTATGGCCATTGTGAGCGGCGTCGCTATCTCTGGGTACTATCTGCAATGGAAAACGGAGCAGGGCCAAGTCGAGTCTATCGTTTGCGCTATAGAAGCATTTTCGGCAAGGCAGCATAGATCATCAGAACACCGACAACAGTTCAATGTTGAGTCTGATGGTGAGATGTGGAACAATGATGTTCTGTGGTTGTGGACTGGTAATAATTTATACCATCTCCTAGGTTACGGTCGCAGTCTAAAGGCTTTGATTTGGATCACACTACCTTGTTTCTTACGACCCGCCCTTCTCTGCTTCTGATTGGCTAGTAGTTCTTACCTGGGAACTGCGCATGTGCAACTCCCAACAAAGATTTTGTACAAGATGCATCACTCTGTAGCTCAACAGTGGAGCGTACAACATGTAGGGTGAAAAGAGGAGCTGCAGCAATGTGCAGTATGAGAAAAATATGGGTTTTTTTGAAAATTAAACCATGTAAATCTGTTCTTGTACAACCCCTAATTAAGATTTTGAACCTGAAAATAAGCATAATACCACCTCTTTCAGTTTTAGCTTCAGACAATCAGGGTAGTGTGTGAAACCAAACAGCAAGTAAAAAAGTGATGTGCTCAGTGTAGTGCCAATATAATCCATTGACCTTGCTTTTATAGTGCAGGATAGTTCATTAAAGAAGCAGGGTCAAAAGTGGGCCATTTGCTGGATTACTGCCAATAGAACGATTGTCAGATACTCTGACGACACACTTGACAACAAAGATGGAAGGGATGCAACAAGCACACTGGGGCAAGGCCTTCAAGGTTTGTGGGTGGATTAAAAACTTGTCTTTCGAAATCTCTTGGGTTTCTAAGATGCGGTAACCTCTAGGCTCGGAAAAGCCCTCAAAGTTTACTTATTGATGAAAAGCGAAAGACAGCCTTGGCTAATCTATATGAGGTCATTATCAGAGAGGTATCAAGTGGGTTGCTGTTTCTGAGAAACTATGGTTGAAAGGAAAAGGACTGGAGGGAGTCCTGGCGTCCAGCCAACCATGCTGCTAGGTCTAAACAAGGTATGTTTCACATCTTGCTCTGCTAGTCCTGTGTTAGTCAGTCTATACTGCTAAATGATTATAATGACCCTGAGCAATAGGAGAGCATTACAAAGGTCATGAGCTGGATTCAAACCTCTAATGCAGGGCTATTCAGTTGGGCCAGATTTTAAAACTAGGACATGGGCCGGACATTTTTCCTCGAGTTGGGATGGAATATCATTATGATTATTGATACACTCTTATAGATACTTCTTATCGGTTCAGTTATTTTTTGATACTCTTATCGGTTCTTTTTCATTACAATGTAATTGCCTTTAAACCCTTAAAGGTTCAGTGTGTAAGATTTAGTGGCATCTAGTGGTGAAGGTTGTCAATTGCAACCATCTGTTCAGTCTACCACTGCCCCCTACCCTTTCAAAGAGCGTAGGACAGCTACAGTGGCTGACACAGCACAAAAGGTGTCTCTTCTGAGACAGCAGAGTAGCCAGTCTTGAAATGAGTTTATGCCGTTTTTCCATTACCAATACGAGCTCAACTCGCCTTGCCTCAGTTTGGCTGTGCTCCATTTTCCATTGCAGATAATACCCAGAGATAGTACCCCTGGTCGTCATACCACACACAACTGTCGCAATGTAAATTTCAATGCGACACACACACTTGGTTTCAACATTACTCAGAATGTAAAGACAGACCTGTGTTTTCATCTGCCGTTGTTGCTGCAGCGGTCTGTGTGACGGCGGGAGCAGAGGGCTCTGTGAGTGGGCGGCTGGCCGGCCTCAAACGCTTCTCCCCGCGGGTTGGCGCAGGCTTCCCCCGCCACTTGCGGAGCTCTTCAACTCCAAAAACTTTCAAGCACTTTGTACACAGTTGATTTCTCACCTCAAAACTTCTCAGAAGGGGATTTAGTGATGAAACCTATGAAAATTGTAAAATATAAAACTTTCTGACGCTGGCCTCTGTCAGGCGCGCGCAATGATGATGCAGTGAATAGTGACAATTCTCCCTGACCAATCAGTAGTCTGCTGTGTTTTCATGTCACATTTTAGTATCACCTCAGCTCGCTTGGAACCTCGATGGAGGTGATACGAAGAAAGTACCTGGTAGCAGGTACAGGTAAAACATTTCTGCAATGGAAAACCAAAAAAAGGCGAGTGGAGGCGGTACTGTGCAGTGGAAAAGGGACTATAGGTAGATATATTAAGAAATTATATTTATTCAGTAAAACCATGTATGATTGTGAATTGGCCACTGACAGATAACATGGAAAATGTAAGCCAAGAGCGAGAAACATTGTCACTTTTGTCACTGCACCACAGTCCATTATAAACCACACATTAGATAAAGTTTACACAAACATTGACAAGGGAAACACATTCATTCTCTCTGTGATTATGGACCCTCGCCAAAACTGCCCGCCAACAATAATATTTGGCCCGAGGTCAGATTATGGTGCTTTCATACCGGCCAACAATATAAAAAAATAAATACTTTGTTAGTGGTGCTGAAACAGATCTCAGTCATGACAGCAACAGTTACTCACATAATTACTTCCTCTTAAGTGGTTTTGCCAACAAAATAAAATTGCAAGAAGCTTGTTTACTGTAATACTGTATTTGGAGTTGAACTGAGTGTTTACTTTGAAAAATTCTGAACAACATTAAAAGAGTCATTAAATGTCCTCTGCCTGGAGATACTGGGGAAACGAAAAGGCCTCCCTAGGTTGGGGACCATGGACTCGCGGTTATGGAGATATAAATGACTTATTCTAAGGTAATAAAAACATAACGGTTTATTATGTAAGGTCTTTATACACCACTGAAAACATAGTTATGGGCCCTGAAAGCTGCAGAAATTGCATACGTAACAAGGGAATTGGACAAAAAAATTTAATTAACTCTAAAATGCAAAATACCATAGAATCTGCCAAAATGTTGATGTAATCAGGTGTTTCACTAGCAGTATAAGTATTTTTGCCCACAGGATTTAAGTCAAACTGAAAACTATGTTTTGGTGTTACAGGCTGTATTCTATATTGCATGATACATCAAATTCATTGATATTGATGCAATATGTAATATTTCTAATTGAATATTTGAAATTTTATTCATCCACCACATGACACACTACACACTATTTCTGATGACTAAATGTGCTTTAATTTTAAAACACCAAATAGGAAAACCTGGAATTTGGGAAAAAGATTAACAGAATATGGCAACAGATTTCATAAGGCCATATCCATAGTCTCGACGCCCAGTATCTGAATGTAGCTTAACTGTAGCAAGCTCCATCAAGACGCAGTAACTTTAGTGGTAAAAATGTTTAAGAGGTTTGAGAGTGTGACTAGCCTAAACGGGCAAAAATTTGTGCAAATATACAACAGCACCACATATCCGTAACAAACCCACTCCTAGGGGAAACACTGTCATTAAATGAAGTTTCTAGAGCAGCAACAGTATTTACAACAGTAAAGCCACAAATATCTCACTGAAAACCAATCTAACATGTCAAAGAAAAATCATATTCCTGATATCAAAACACTGAGTGAAGTTTAGAAAGAATGACGAACTCAAACATTGATCGGTTTTTCCTCCTGTCCCCCTCCTCCTCCATCTGCTGCTGCTGGTAGAGAGCAGGTGGTTTGTCTCAGACAGCAGCTGAGTTTAATGTACATTGCAAACTTAGCTTAAGAGCATGTGTGAGTGTATGTGGAGTGGAGGTGCTCTGCAGGGACACAGAGGAGGGTAGATGCTGCAGGTCAGGCAGTCCTTATTGCTGAGCCCTAGATTGGCGGTGTAGCTACCTCTGTAAACATCCTGCTTGATCGGTACAGTGCTTTTGAAAATCTTAACAGAAATCAGAAGGACGCGAAATGGCTCACTCGTTAACTTCTTGCATACCATACACATATATATTTGTAGTTTACTTATCTTGTCATACCATATTTTTGTATGCTGGGCTACACAGAGGTTGCTTCTGGGCTCGTGGGCCAAAAAATTGACCCTTCACTCAGCCCCTCTTAGTTACTGTTGCTAAGTCCTACAAACTGCCTGCGCTCCCACTGTCTAATACTGCACTCCCCGGAGAAATATTGTCAAATGTGCTTGAAAAAGCGATCTCAGACAGTTTTGCAGTTGCATTACACATTTGAAGGTTGTATTCAGGCTGTGAAACTGACTCAAAGTAACTCAAACGGATGTAAAAAAAAAAGTAAGATATAAGCTAAAACCTACTGATCACACAGTACAAGTGAACCACCGCATCCCCGTATGACTGAGAAAAAAAGTAGTGGTGGGCATAGATTCATTTTTTTAATCTAGATTAATCTGACTGTAATCTTGAAATTAATCTAGATTAATCTAGATTAAAATGGCTCATTTGAATTCTGCCGAAGGCATTCAGAATATGTGTGCGAACGGGTTTCAAGCCAGGTGGCACATTAGACCAGGGGCTCATCTCCTGTTTCCAAAATGCATCACAAACTGCTTGAGAAAACTGTTCTACTATGATAATTGGTGATGAAAATAAATCATGTTCAATAAGATGAACTTGTGTGTAGCGTGTGATGTGCTTTGGGTTTAGGTGGTACTTGAGACTGGAAGAACTCCCACAGTAAACTAATTCTACAGTAACAACCTTAGTCTTGTCGAAGTTGTTAGCTGGAATGCCGTCAACTCGGGTGGGACGTCATTCCCAGCTCCGACCTCCGAGGTAAATGGAACGCAGCAATAGCTGCATCCATGTTAGCACGTCACGTTAGATGTGGTAATTTCACAGTAGGCAGACACACAGGTTCGAAGACTCGTTCTCGCCTCCTACAGTGCGATTCGGCTAGGTATACATCTGCGCTAAAATATCAAGGTGAAAGTCATCATAGCTTACGTAGTATAGACCCAGCTCCCAACCCAACTTAGATTATGAGAATAGATTAACAGCAATATTTTTTTTATCGCCGGATAAGAGTCTCACGTTAACGCAGCACGTTAACGCCGATAACGGCCCACGACTAGAAAAAAGACAATGATATTAAGGATCAACACTGTTCCTGTAAAGCTGGCCTCTATTCATTATTACAATCATTAAAAAAACAGAACAGTAGGGTTTTATTATGTTACATTCAGTCGTAAGTTAGCTAGCGTTAGCTAACTAACATTAAGGACAACAATCCACAGCCAAAATTTTTCTGGATTTATTTTAGGTTTTGGAAAGAGAATAAATCGTACTTCTCCTTTCAATCTCTCTGGGTAGCGGCTATAACTATTACAAATGTCCCAGGAACAGTGTTTGACCATATCATAGCATATCATACAGCCAAAAAAGGTACAAAACAACTCTTTTTACATTAGAGTCAGTGGAGCGCAGCCATAAAAGTGTCGGACCTAAGTTAGAGCAAGTCCTATACTGCGCTGTGATTGGCCAGCTGTGTATTCGGGCCGTGGCTTAGCGAAGGGTCAATTGAATATGGCTGATCTTATGAAACAACGCGGCAGCTAACACTTGCGGCATGGCCTGTTTCCACACTGTACAGCACAGTACCACTCTCCACAAAAGATGGGTATAGACATGTGCAATTGCAATAACTGCAACGTTGGTCAGAAGTGCAACAGAACTGAAAATCTTAACCTACAGAGGTCACCACAGCGGTGCTTTAATTTTAAACCATCAGGTTACCACATCAGCACCAGCTGAGATGTATCCTTGTTACCATGCTAATCGGAACATCACCTCTCTTAGAATAGCTTTCTCTGTAGAAACCGCATTTCCCTGAGGTATACTCCTATGAAGAGGCTTTTCAGTGTAAAGTGCATCGTTAAACCTTAATCTGCATAAGGTGCTCTGACCTTCCTGACATCAAACTGCTACTGTGTGCTGTATGTTTTAGTCCATTATCTCCTACTAATCTCCTTATAATGACTGACGACTGTCCCTACTGTTAAAATGCATGTGCACAACATGAGGTACACAGTGAGCTGGCAAGAACACAACACAACAAATTGTTCTTTTATATTTAATTTGATGTCACACTGATTCCCCCAGGAAATAAGTAAGTGGCTTCGTTATTCATTTAAACTTAAACTGTTTTTATCTGTAATTACATTCTTCAGTGACATTTTTCATGGCATAGTTGCTTCCCCAGGTGTGAGCAGCATTTTAATAGCATGTCCTGGTTACATGAGGAGATGAGAGGAAATCTGGAACTGTTGTGGCAGGGAGTCCTGGAGTGACTACAGAGCACAAGCCTGATATGTCAGCGATGCAGGAGATATATATTCTTTACTTGGTGATGAAGAAAAAAGGAGAGGAGAGATGAGAAAAAGTGAGTTGCCAGTTTTCCTGAGCATCACAAACATTTAGATTTCTTCTGTTTGTGATAAGATGTGTTTTTGTATGTTGCTTTTTTTTCTCTGGATCATACAGAAAGATTCATTGACCTTGCTGTCTCTGGAAGTCAAACAGTCTGAAGCAACTGTTTGACGAGTTTGACGGATTTTGTTTCTAAGATGTTTAATTTTATAAAAGTATTTGCAAGTCAACACATGAACAGGTGAATTAAACAGTTTTAAAAGGTATTGTTTGTTGCCAGAGGCAGCTAGTAGCTTTTGTTGCATTTCACTTTCTCATATTTTTTCTACGAGATTTGTATTGCAGATTTGAAGTCTTGTACAATTTTGTCACATAATTACAACAAAAACTATTTCAGTCCTCACAGGTTTATTTATTTCAATTCTGGCGGTACTTTACATTGCGATTTTACATCTGAGTGTGTATTTTCTTGCATATAGACTACTTTTGGAGGTACAATTTCTTTTTGAGAAAAGAATAGTGTATGGAAGCTTTGTATTAACTGTAGATGGTGCCACAGTTTTGTTGTGATTGGTAGGTCTATTTATCTTTTAAATGGACATTTTAAACACATGCACGAAACTGTAATGTTAGTAATTAAACTATGAGAAGTGAATATATATTTACATAATGTGGGGCTGCACAATATGGTACTTTTTAAAAAAAAATCACATTTACATCATGATTGATTATTAGTGAGAATGATCATTTTCACTTGGTTGTAATGTAACTTGGTTATGTGTTATTTTCACACATTTTACCTTAATCAAAAAACTGCAGTTTCTGTAGTTTGGATATTGCACTTGGCTACATCTCGATTTTGATAAAACTTCTACTAATTGTGCAGACCTAACTTCATGCCACCCCTGCATAAGTCAGCGCCTCACTTGTGGGTCAAAATGTTCAGTCTCAACAACTCCTCCATTGTTTCAATCTGTGGTCTAGGTGAGCTAGGTTTGCTGGTGAGCCAAGTCTTATTTTCTACAACTGTCAACTGTTCAGTTCTTAATGCTTTGCTGTTCTTTGTTTAGCCCCAGAAACACACATGTCTAACAGGCCAAGTATCTTGCCATGGAGGTCATTTTTCCAGTGTGCTGGTTTTGCCATGCTTAACAGGTCAGGTTGCAGATGGAGGGGCCAAACCAATGCACTGTCTTGCTTCAAGTGCCAGGGCTTTTATGTTTCAACTCCAAAAAACAGATAAGTAGAACAAACTGCTTCTCATCCAAAGTGATGGTTCATAATTATTTGTCCAGATAAGAAGAGTTCCCAGTGCAGAAAAAAGGCATCGGATGGCTTTCCTTACTGCGTTTGCAAGTGGGCCATTGATCTGTCCAGATGCAATGTCACTGGCTAGAGGTGAAAGCAACTGTGTGTGGAGCTTCTAATATATCAGGATCACCAGTGTTCTTTACCAATTCATGTCTTCTGGACTGTGCAAGGGCAATGTCAACCCAGGCCTTTACTGTCCTTATGAAAGGGCTCAGGGAGGTATTCCCAGAGGGCCTCACTGAGGCACTTGCAAAGGGGACTTTATAGATTGTGGAGATATGCTCAAGTGCCCACCAGCTATAGCCTTCGCTTCACCCCATGTTGCTGCTTACTCCTTCCCCTTAAAGAACAGATAAGGTATATAGTGACTGAGCCAAAACAACTGTGCATCACCACGATGAAAAATCATCTGCAAGTCATTGTGCTAGCCAAGATTGTTGAAAAGAAAACTTCCTGAATGCCAACCAGCTACACAAAATTGCTATCCTTTCCTTCAAGTGTAGGTGTTTTGTATGTCCGTGTAGGTACAACTACATGCCGATAAATCACATTTTCATCTACATTGTGACGTGAACATGTGCATTTAGGGATGCGCACTAAAACCTGGTGTTAAACAGGCCCCAGGGCTGAAGAACATAGTATTAATCATCATGCTGCAGCCTTTCTTCTTCTCTCTGTGTTCGGGTTCAGCTCCTCCACACACAGTGGCAGCATTTACATGAGTTGACAACAACTGCGCTACATTACTGTATGTGCAATAAAACCTGTATGAGTAAAAAGCCAATACTTTATCAATGCGCCTGTTCAACAAGCATAATGAGAAAGCAAGAGCATGTAGAAAGTAATATTTTAATGTGCTCTGTCCACAGGCTCTTAAACACTGCCGCTGTTTTACACAAGCGATGCACTCAGCTTATAGCAAATTGCTATAAACAATCTAAAACTGAAAATGTGACTGTTTAGCTTAGTTTGCCATGAATTTTAACATTTGGCAACTTCTTGTAAACCTAGCTTCTGGCTGAGACAAACCAGCCGATCCTCTTTCTGCCAGCCATACCTGCAGGCAGTGAATAACAGCAGCAGCAGGGAGAGGGACTGAGGACAGGAGGAACTAATACTGACTGATGTCTGAGTTTTTCATTCTTTCTAAACTTCCCTCAGTGTTTTCACGTCGGGAATATTATTTATTTACTGACATTTAAGATTTGTTTCCAGTGAGATATTATTGTGTGAATATAGTGAATGAATTAGTATAGTAGAATTCTACTCCTGTTCTGCATTTAAAGACAACTAGGCTGACATAACTGTGTAGCTAATATGCACAATGCAATATTTATTTATCGCAAGTCATATCACAATCACAATATTCAACAATTTTATCGCACATTGCATATTTTCCTCACAGTGTGCAAGGCTACTGGGTTTCATAGATTAATCCATTCACTGTGTGACTTTACCTGAACCTTTCATTTTGAAACAAAAGCCATTATGTTTACCGCCTCACCTCTCCTTCGGTCACTTCCTTTTACTGCATAGCCCCTGGACTATCCCCGACTGGGTCACAAAACTCTAGCTCACCTTGTGTTTTCTCTCTTTCTACTCACACCAGCTCACCTCTCAGACCTGGGGATGGAGGTATCCCCCTGTCGTGAAGTCTTCTCGGAACAGGCACGCCAAACTTATTTTCAACAGCAGCGATGTGAGAGCCCACCTAACGTCCCCACAACCAAGCTTAGTTATATTGTGTTTTACCTTTGTTACCTTTTAAATACATGCTTTTGAAGATACACCCCTGTCTATTTAATGTTGCACAGGAGTGAATCATTTTCCCGTCTTTAAGAGTGGTGCCACAAGGAGAATTTAGTTTAATTTCTACCATGTAACATTCATTTTGATATTTCTGGTACAGCGTGAACTGCGTAGTACGACATTGACAATAAACCCGCTGCACCTTCATATTTGTGTACTGAGACGTCAATGGTCAACCATTGAAAGAGTTGTCTATCTCCAGCAAATTTAGTATTTGAGGTGTGCAGATGGGATTTCAGTACTCACTACCATTACTCACTACTGCCAAGCTTTAGTATACGAGAATTAGTAACAAGGGAAAGTTTTGAAAAACAAATGGTACACTGCAAATTTATAATACATTCAAATGGTTGGTGATATCTTTCTCTGTAAAATTACTAACAAGTATTTAAACTAGAGGATGCGTTCAGGGGCACTTCTGTTTACTTTTATGTTAGCTTAACATCTTGCACTAAACCGCATGTAATAATGTAAATTTTACCTTTGATGTGGGAATAATTATTTAAAACAATAGCACAGACAACTAGTCATGATTGTATGACATGTACAGTTGAGTTACGACTCCTGTTCAGTCATTGTTCAGAGTCACTTTATTTGTATACTATAGTTTTCCGTTTCGGTTAGTCACGCTGTGCTCACAGATGCATGTCCGTGCCAGATTATGTGGCTCTTTCAATGTCTGCCACAGTGGGAGAAGATACGATTTTAAATGAAGACTGAGATCATACTCCTAACATTAAAACCACTGAACATTAGCTTCTGTAAGCCAAAGCTCCCTATACATTTTGCCTTTTTACCCTGGATCATATAATGCTCAGCTAAGAAAATCCAGATGACTCCCTGAGTTGGCAGAAGACAAACAGCCTAGGGGGCAACTCTATTACAAACAAACAAATCAACGGCTCCAGCAAACAGCGTCCTACTGGATATCTACTCCTGCCAGTCAGCTTCAAGCTCCTACTCATGTTTTTCTATTCTGTGTGTGAGAGCGAGAAATCAATGTGTAATCTTATTCACACTGTCTTTGGCAGGAGACATTGGGGGCAGACATGGAATTGAGATGACCCGCTCTGCGCGGAAGGGCACAGGAGAAGCCAAATACATTCAAATCATTTTCTATCTTTGTTTCGCTTCTTCCACAGCATCTTGCTTCAAAATCTCTCTAGATTGTCCTCGACAGAGGTGACTCGTTTTCAATCAACTCGATTAGTGTCACAGAAGACGCATTTGGCGCTGAGATGGCTTTTGCATGGTGTGATTGAGTGGATGTATATTGCTTGAGCTTTACCTCCTTCCACAGTCGCTGCAGCGTGTCGCCACCTGTTAGCCAGCCATTGTGGAAAAACACTTCACAGTGCCCTCTCACAACAGAAAGAGCTAATGTGTCAAACCAATCCACATTTACTGCTATGATTTTTCTGGATCTAAATGTTAAGTATTGTCTTTTATGCTAATTGCCTTGCCAAAGGCTCCGATGCCTCATGCTGTTCTCATTATATACTTTACCCAGAGCACTAATGTGGCCAACCGCCTCCACATATAAGCCTTAAGGGAGGAGCAGTATGCACACTGTATGCAGTCACATGCCAATGATGGCCAAGGACATCACGATAATGACTGACAATGTGTGCATTAAAGCCACTTTTTTTTCACACGTCACTTAATCACAGCCAAAGCGTAGTGGGATCTACAGAATAAAGAAACATTTTAGACTTAGTGGTATGGTATTACTTTATTCTTTACACTTTAAAGAACAAATAATTATTTGTTAGTGGACATCACTATATTTAGCATAGAGGTATCAATAGATAGCACTGATAAGCCTCTGTTTATGGCAGCTGGACTTGTGCTTTATCTAGTGAACCTCAATTATTAACCAGCTTGTGTCTGTACAACTTAAAGCTAACTACTAGCACCTCTGGATAAAAGAAACACTGTTTACAAGCTTTAAAGTTGAACATCTTAGAGACTGATGACTTAGATACTGTTGAAAACAGCTCTAGCAATACCACAGATCACAGCCATTAAGTATTCATCCCTTATTTCCATCCCTTTTAAAATGCAAGTGCCAGTGAAATGTGTGGAGACAGCAGCTAGCCCAGCTCAATTATTCAAAACACGCCAAATGTATTGTGGCTAACTGAGGGCTTGAACATGATTATGCACATATATTTCCTTTGTACTCTGCATCGTCTACCTTCAGTCACGATCAGATTTGGATTTTTTTGCACATATATATGAAAGATTTTAACTATGGTTGTTACACAGTCAGGGATAATGTCCCCTTTAATTTAATGTGGAGATAATCTCTTTAATGTGTGTGCATATCATATACATTTTGAACTGAATCTCTCCAATCTTGGGGATTAATTATCTATAAAATGAACTCAATAACAATCACTTTAGGTGGGACACGTTAACACGTTTGTATAGTCAAGGTATTTTAACTGGGAAGTAATCCTGGTTGCTGGAATGGGAAAATATTGTGTGTCCTTATTATCAAGAGTTAATAGATCCATATCCTGAGAATGTATGCAAATCTAATCATACATTAAAGATTATTTTGAAGACTTTGATATTTGTGCACCAATCAAGGCTGCTAGGTATGGAACTGCTGCTTTTACCTTCATTTCTTGAATCATATCAATCTTACTGGTGACACTTCAGCCGCTGAGCTGAGCCAACACACACACACACACTCTGCCTTCAATTACAACTTAAAGTAGATATACAGAACAGACATAAAATATTTCTCCAGTCCACTCACACTTACTGCTTTCTCTTACCAGTCAATATATTTCAGTTTTCCAATTTCATCCAGCACTCCACCCATCTGGTCTCAGACTTGTGGCTCATGATAGGAAAAAAAAAACATTTAAGGAAATAAATAGACCCCTCTGCCTCCATTTCACCATCACCTCAGGAGATAAGATGACAGAAACAGTTTTCTCATCTTCCAAGTCATGAAAATGAATGATGCTAGAGGATATGGAAGATTTGAAGGCAGGGGCCTACAAGATGTCGCAGACTACTGGCTCAGTAAACGATATTCGGCTCTTTACCTGAGAAAACTTATGAAAGTATCTAACAGCACAGGTGCCATACCGCTTCATTCTTTTGGTATTCAAATTTGAGGTTGTCTTAAATTCAACAATGTGAGATTGTATTAGTGCCAATTTTTGCACAATAGCTAAACACATGAAAGCAACTTCTTTCCTTCTGTGCTGGGCATTACATTGCTTCAAGTATCTCAACACATTTCAAGTACATTATTGTCTTTTTCACTGACGTTTCATTGTTGTGGTCGTTGTTAACATGAGATTATGTAACAATAGTTCTCAGCCACCGCTAAATTGTTATTGAATGATGTTACGTTTCACACAGACACACAGTGTTTGCATGCAAACTAACTTAGCTTTAACTTGGCTTTAATTTTTTTACACAGATAACACAAACATAAATCTACTTCTGATTTGGCCTTTACACAACCACACACAGACAGAACCCTTTGTTCACCTTCCTTTGGCTGCAAATCCTTCAACCAACTTAATGGTAATTTTGTTATAGTTACTAATTCATGAAATTAATTGTTATGTAAATTTAATGAAACTGAATTAGGCAACTGGCTATCAATGTTCTCTTATTTAAGAGTTGTGGCAGGCAAGACTATAACTTTAAGTTATGTTCTATTATAAATCATTGAATAATAGTAATAATATTTTTTATTACATTATTTAATAAAAATTTAACCCCTAATCCCCAACAGTAGCATACATCAAACTGAGTGGTATCCCACACTGCACAGCACCAAAAAAGCTTGCCATGGCAGAACAGGAAAAAGCAATGATAAAGTTCAACATGGGCAGAGAAGTAAGAGGTGGTAAATTGAGAAAGTATATTGAAGAATGAAATTCCCGTGCAACGGGGGAATGTGATACCTTCGTTCTTACCTTCCTCCCACCCCCGGGGACTTCCTGACTTCTTTGCTTTCTCGTTTCTTTCCTCCAGCAGGTCACCGGCAGCCACAATGCTCCATGTGAACTCTGGGATACCATCCAGGTGCTTGTCACAATTTCTGCTATTGCCAGGACATCTGTGATCTGTGGGAGCATTTATATCATAAAAAAATGAATTAGCATCAAAAGAGAAACTCTGAAAACAAGCTTTGCCGTATATTTCAACAGGGGCTATCATATTGCAATTGCTTAACAAAGTTTGAACTAAAGTGAATCTTGAAGCCACTTTACTAGAATCTTATTAATTCAAACCCACTTGGAAAGAAAACTAAACTGAATGCACCAGCAAACTATATCTGAGCGCTTCAATAATATCGGACAAAAATGATTGGAAATAAAAAACACAGCAAAAGTATTTTAAAACACCTTGTTAAGTCTGAGAAGCAGAACACCAGAGGAAAAGAGGTGTTTATATAAATATTCTGGATTGGAAATCCACAGTTTCAACAAATGATGTACTGCTTCTTTAATGGTTTAAACAGAATCGGTGGCTTGCAAACTGTTACAAAATCTAATAGGCTACTGCTAAGTACACAGCTTAATTCCAGATTTGACTAAAACTTTAAAGGACCAGACAGAGAAGATAAAAACAGGGCTCAGGGAGGAAGAACCTTGTCAGTTGGATATTTTGTATTTTCAGATTTAATGGCCTCATACTTTTGGTTTACACAACATTGTGTTGTGTCAGCCCACGAACCAAGAAATAACAGATTTAATAGCAGGACAACTCTTGGTGCATAGTAGATACTTTTTCTCTGGGAGGAGTGGAGGGGGCTTACACAAATGCAGAGTTCATGTGAAAATTGCTGCTGTCAAGAACAGGGCTGAGGTGCAATAGCAGTTGAGGTATCACTGCTGTAATACCCTCCCTAAAATTTTGCTCAGAGAAAAAATTAAGGGTCAGCCCTCCTACCACTCATCCCCTCTCTCTGTCGCTATCTTTGCCTCCATCTGTCCTTCCCTCCCTGTGGACAGACCTCATGTAGACTCATCCCTGTGGCTTGCTAAATTGTTGTTTGAGGGGGCTTGGTCACTTTCAAATGACTCCTCATTTTTCGCTCTGGAGGAGTGAACCAGAGGATTGTATAATCATCTTTCTATGTACCAGTTTCTTCCACAGCTTTTATTCGATCAGAGTCATCAGAGCTACATCAGTCAGTATACCTAAATAATATTTCTCTCACATTAAAGCTATGAACACTACCATGCAAACATTTTCAGATAATACTAACTGCATTAGGCTAACAGTTGGTCATCAGAAAGGTCACATAGCAGTATAACTACAGTTAATCATGTTACAGCTCATAAATAAAACATCAATGCAAAAAACAATAAACCACACCAGCGCCCCAAATTTCCCCTCTCAGATTCAGATTAATTATGTGCACTACATTAAAAGATCCCACATAGCATTAGGACTACATTAACATATAGCGAACACAAAGAAACAAAGTCCAAAGAACAGCCAAAAAAAACTCAAAACATACTGAACCTATGACATTAAAATAAAATAAAGAATTGCTTTTAGGGCTGC